>JAOTIX010000038.1:1545251-1562326 GCA_027123715.1 Gaidropsarus macrophthalmus
CATACATACATACATACATACATACATACATACATACATACATACATACATACATACATACATACATATACATACATCTATTTAGTTAATTAATTAAGTGCATAATTTTCTTCTGCATTGTCAAAACATGTTTTATTTTTACCTACAAACATGGTTTAATACGTTAATTAAGTATAGCCTCTTCAATATTACATTTTTAAATATGGTTTACATTGATGCAGTGTATAAAATAGACATCCCCTTTAATGTTCAGACATCTTGGTTTTACGAAAAGGAAAACGCCTGACCATTTAACTGACTGTACTTTATTATGAGTTTATTCCGTGGATGTGGGTCCGGCCGGAACGCATTATCGTTTTTCGAAGGTGCCACCCATTATATAGGCTAGTGTCATTAATAGGTGTCCGTTTCCGCGTGTGTGAATGTGCACAGTGATGGCCAGCTCGGACCTGGTGAAAAATGTGATACAGCTCAAACTACAACTCACGGACACGTCGAAGACTAGTACGGTAGGCTACGTTTGTGCAGGCCTAGAAAGACACCCAAACAGTAAGGGGGGCTATGTTGCCCCATGTGGTTGCTAACTTTACACATTGGGCTTTGCAAGTGCCGATGTTGGCAACTTGGCACGCACTCCACACGTTGACGTTTATTGAAAGAATCAAACGACACTAGCCGCATGTCTAATGAAATGTTTATGAAAACGCAGGTGACAAACCAGACAATATTTACACCTTGAGATGGCAGTTTTTCTCAGGCCTATTGTGACGCCTATAAAGTACAGGACGTTGACGGCGTGTAAAGCTCAGAACAGCATTTTGAATGTTGTGTCTCAGTGGCGATTCCTTGAAGCCTTCATGCCTTGGGCTCAGCTTTGGAATTACGCAGGGTGCTGACCGAATGCTATTACAGTCGTCACAGTGTGGCGGGGGGCAGTTAGTGTTGCCCTGGTGCTAAAATTAACTTAACGCCCAGTTGTTCAACTTATGGCTACCGTCCGTCATCACGGCAAAAGGTCCCTGCTGGTTTGCTATTGGTCGCTTGGTTTGGTAGACCACTCAAGCATTGCTCATGAATTAAGGCCCAAAACGTCAAATGCCCAGATATTCCATGGGATGTTTTGACCAATTGATTGGCTTCATAGTTTGAAACCTAATGCCTTTTAAACCAAACGGTGGATCATTTGCATTGCCCATTTATAGGCCCTGGTAAAAGGAGCAGCCAAAGTGGGTGTGTTTGGGCTCCCCATACTTAGCTCCTTCTCCAAATGCACAGTCAGCCAGTGTCCTACCTAGTGATCCAAATCCAGGACTACCATATATGGCATGAAGGCCAAACCTTTACCCTTTATCACTAAAGCATGCACTTTATCAACACACATGTTTAAAGATTCAGCTCGATTGTATTTGCTAACTGATCAGACCAGAAACATAGCAGAGATGTTGAAGCCGTTTGTTTCTTTTTTCCAGCAGCTGCTCAAAACCTTGCAGAAGCTTCAGGATCTGGATGTCTCCTTAGATGTTCTGTCCGTAAGATGTTTTCTATATTGTAATATATATATATGCCCCGGATTTCTCGCCTGAGTGCTCCTTGACATGTATGTAGCTGAGCTTGTATTTGCATTTGAAATCCTGACAGGAAACGGGTATTGGCAAAACGGTTAATTCGTTGCGGAAACATAAGGTGGTCGGGGAAGATGCTAAATTGCTAGTGAGCTACTGGAAGAAGCTAGTTCCCAAGGACTCCATAAGGTGCTGTGACACATTGACTACTCCGTCATTTGGTGCTGTTATTCTTTGGGTCCTCTTTCTAAATTATGTTTGCTTGAACACAGCAATCCGGTAGATACAGAGACTTCACAGACTACACACAAAGCTGACAGGATGGAGAACATCCACACAAGTGATGACAAGAAGGAGAAAGGTGGACATTGTCCACAATCTCAGGGTGAGAACAAGGAGACGCCAACGGCAACTAAGGGTTCAAGGAAAGTGGAGGATAAAAAAGGTGCCTCATCTCAGGAACAGCCTAAGGAGAAGAACAGACAAGAAGATCTGTCAGGAAGCTCTCTGGAAAGAGAAATTCCTCAAATCCAACAGGACAAATGTAGTATATTGAAAAAGGACCACGTCAACAAAAACCTTAAAAAAAGCCATCTAGAAGATGAAAATAATTCTGCTACTGTAAAGAAAAAACGTAAACATGCAGATCATCATCACACGGAGCATGGAGGCAAGACCTCCAGCAAGGACTCAAAGGGCAGACCAGCCTCCAGAGACAAAACCCACAGCCTTTCAGACCCTGAAAAACGCCACGAAGACAAAGAATCCAGCAAGAAGCGTCCCCATCCAAAGTCAACACCAGAGCAGCCTGCTCCTCATGCTGGAGATAAATACTCCAAGAGTTTACCTGACTCCGCCAGCGACAAAGAGGATGGTACGGCAATGTTGAGGGAAAGCAAACGTAAGAAGAAGAAAGTGAATGAAAAGAAGGAGCCCCGTCTTCACACGAAGAACGATTCTGAAAGGGACGGACATTCAAACGCCTGGAGCAAAAAAGCCAAAACAAAAGGGAACAATTCAAGCGACGCTGATTTAGGGGGCTCGTCCATGTCTTTTGAGTCTTGCCTGAGCTACGACACCAATGCGTTGAATGAGAAGGTGAGAAGCACATCCAAACATCCTCCGAGGAAAAAGGCGAAGGCTCTGAAGAAAGGGGAAGTGCCAAAACAACAACAAGCTAAGTCCATCAAGTGGCCTTTGCTGTCAGAAAATGGCATTGGATCGAATAAGGTATATTGCAAACTGACTTGTCAACAGTTTTAAAGTTATAACAACTGCATATATTGCCTTGCGGTCCGGTGAAGCACTCACATTTTCGTATTTATATTAGGTTAAAGATAATGTGATGGACTTGCTCAACACCCCCCTGCCAGAATTCCTGTCTGTTTGTGACCAGCACGCCAGAGTTCACTACTATGAGCCCAAGAGAGGTTGGTTTGTGCCATCATTAGTAGAAACATCTCTGCTGTGGCCTTCTGTTCATTCACCTTTTTTCTTTTTCTTTTGTATCGCAGAAAAAGTATCATGTGAAGACACAGAGGAGATCCACTTCACCGGTCAAAGGTTAAACAAGAAAATGCAAGTGTACTCTGGAAACAAGTCCACCTTCCTCCCCAGCATGATGAGCTTGTATCAACAGTGCATCCGTACCCTCCAGAACAACCTAGATTGTGAGTGGGCGTGCTAGCTGACTGGCCTGTTGAATTTTGTATTTCAGGCCTTCAATATTGTGAGTGTTGGTTTAATGTTCTCCTAGCGCTCCATGAGAAGGAAGGACATGTCATGGGGAAAGCAAGGGTCCTAGGGGTAGCTGCAGGGGGCTCCACCACCACGAGATGTTCCGGGAATAATGGACGAAACATCAATGAAGGGTGGCTCCCGGCTGATGACCCTGCAACTACCCCTTTTAGGCACCATCGGAGGTGCGTCAGGCGGAAACGCCCTGCAGGTAACCCTTACCTGTGCTTTCATCTCCTAGCGCTCCATGACACCGGAGGTGTCCCGTACGAGATCCTGGAGCCGGTGTTGGAGAGATGTACTCCGAACCAGCTGCTTCACGTCGAAGACTGCAACCCTGTAAGAATCTGGACGTGTATTTGTGTTTAACATTGTAGATGATTGGGAAAGGGATGTCTCTTTTGTAGCCTCCTTTTCGGGGTAACAAATGGATCAAGTCGTAGAGTTACTTTAATCCAAAACATTCAGATGAAAAAAAAAAGGGAAGTGCAGATTTGGTGCATATATCTTGCATTAGTATGCCCTCCATCCAGTAGCATTGGGATTTGAACCGGGAACCTTTGAGTCAAACACCACCTCACCACCCACCTCCACTACACAGAGCTACATCGGCGTGTCCGACCACTTGTGGGGGAGACACTGTCAGAAGGACTTCCGGGGATCCACGCTGCTGGAGTACGAGTCCTGGAAGGAGATGTACCTCCGGCTGTCTCAGGAGAGGGAGAACAAGTTCAAAAGACTGGCCAAGACCATCGTCTCTGCTCACTCGCAGAAACCGCAAGGTGGGTTCTCTTGCACTGGGGTATGTGTTCTGTTGTTGGTCTCGGCCAGTTTACATGGTTGGCCATTCAATGTGATGAATTTTATAACTCAAGTTGACGTCTTTTCAGTTGTTTTTTTTTGAGAATGGCCTAAAAGTTGATGATTTAGTTTTAAATTTATGGAGTGCTTTAATCCATTTCCCCCCGCAGTTTTGCGCGAATGAAGTATTTTAACCCATCTTAAGTGAACGGTGCGATGGATGAATATTCATTTTCGTATTAAAGGTTTGCTAATTTATTTAGAGTCACATCTTTAATTATGCATCCATGGGAAGAATTCAGAGTTCTTAATTATCAAGCAAAATTGCCTAATTGGTTGATCCTTTTCAGGAGGTTCAGCTGAAGGTTTCATTAAGCCCAAAACACTTTATGCCTCAGCGAGATGGTCTGAACGGGCACACCCATAAATTCTGCCTCACGTAGCCCAATATAACCTGACCATCTGTTCGCTGGTCGTCTGTAGAAAAAACAACCAACAAAAAACTGAAATGCTGTAAGCAGCAAGACGGAGACCCAACACATTTAGCATTGTATTTCTTCAATTCCCAGTGAAATGTTAATTTTAAAAGTAAGCATTTCATTGTAGTTTGAATACCCACTCTACGCGCTGTTTATGTATCAAAAGTGGCTAACTGCTTTGGCCCTTGCTGTGTAGGGCGCCAGGTGAAGATGGCGTTCATCCACACCGTTGCCAAGCCTCCGAGAGATGTACGGATTCAGCAGGAGATCTACGGAACAGCTGGTGCCATCCAGCCCAACGTGGTCAGAGCCAGGTGGGTCGCCGTGACAATGACATTTACAGCCACACCCTGTCTGCCTTCTAGAGCTTCGCCTAAACAAGCAGGATTTGAATAAGGCCTTTCGTTTCCTCTAGTGTTCGTATTTTTTGTAGAGGTTCTAGAAACGAGACGGGCATTGTCAAGGGGTGACCTTCAGGTGACCCTTAGCTTAGACCAGAGCCATAGAGTAAGAGTTGCGACACTCTTTGATGTCGCCACTGGTACTATGCGAATGTAAGTGAATGAGGTCCAGCACCCAGATGACAGTGTTTGGAACTAATCCGAGCTGGAATTAGGCAGTACAACAGAGGTCTATGGGAGTGTCGCCACTCTGTTTACTCTATCACTCTGGCTTAGACCACCTGGACTACAAGATGAACCGTTGTCACACCGTTTCAGTGTCAAGATTCACAAACATCGAGTGAGACCGAGCTGTCTTGAGCCCCCTAAATCTGCCCCCACCAATTCCGGGACAGCAAATCCGCAAGACCCTCGTAAAAAATCAAGTAAGACGAGATGGAATGAGGAATTGGCTTTGGGGGGACATGGGGATAATGACGGTTTCGTAATGAAACCGTCAAACGCCATTTTTTTCATGGTTTGTGTTTTGTTCTCATAGAGATGGGGATTAACTAAACGATGTGCACTTGCATCATTTGTATTTTCTCTGCTAATGCAACATGACCAACCAGAGTAATGAGTGTGTATTTTCTGTTGTTGCAGGAGTCGCTCCAATGATGGCAAAGTCATTAAAAGCGTTCAAGAAGCAACTAGGGCGAAGATGATTGCTCTCACTGAATAGGTCTTGGCCCACACTGCTGAATAATAATTTCACTGCACTAATAATTTCAACACAGTAGGCCTAGGATCCTTGTGTATTATCTTGCTTTCTGAGTTTTTTTTGTTTCTTTCATACTTAATTCATCTTAATTGATCTTTCACGATTAAACACCATCTGACAGGGCAAACTAAATGTGTGCTGTGTGGTTGTTTGTCTTTGTGGGTGTGTGTTGTATTTGGTATGGTTTGGCTCCCTCTAGTGCCCATGGAAAGACATTGGCTCATATCGTCACATCGTATTGATTTACTCGAGAATAAATGAGGCCAACTACATTATGATTTGTTTTCGACTGGGTTCTGGGACGATTTTTTATATTAAAAAAACTTTTTGTGTGAAACAAACCACTCAAATCAATATATATATATATACTCCATGTGGTGCAAATCCCAACTTGTGCGGAACAAACAGGACATTTTATAAAAATGTGTATAAATATGTGATGAGATTCTTATGGATGGGAGTATAGTAAAGCAACATATTAGAGTGGGTTGAGATATTTACAAAATGGCAGGTTGCCCTAGGCCTAGCATAGGCCTAAATTGAACATCGATGAAGTGGGAGCAGTTTGACCTATTAACCTCAGATTTTACTCTTTTAATAAACTGTTCTAAAAGGTGGTCATATTGGTCATTGGTTGTCGTCATGCCCAGGTGTCTTAAGTTCCCTTGGTTCTGAATGCATGTCACTCATTCATTTAAAAATGTGAAATGTCTCATGGATGCCCATTTGTTTGTGCTTCTAAAATGATTAATAAATAACACAAAATTCTCATTGGCTGGGAAAAAGTGGGAAATTAAAGTGGTGGCTGATTCGACAACCAAAAAGCAAAAAAATGCTCATGTACTTTTTCTTCCAATAAGTCCTCCTACTGAGACTGGGGCAATAGAGCTATCAAATCTGGCCCCAGGAACACAGGGGTCACACAATTAGCCCAGGAATTCTATGAAGAGAACAACAATA
The DNA here is from genome assembly GCA_027123715.1 of Gaidropsarus macrophthalmus. Taxonomy (NCBI): domain Eukaryota; kingdom Metazoa; phylum Chordata; class Actinopteri; order Gadiformes; family Gaidropsaridae; genus Gaidropsarus; species Gaidropsarus macrophthalmus. The sequence goes on from JAOTIX010000038.1 coordinate 1,551,952, forward strand.
AGATTCAACATTGATGCAAATCGATGTATGTTGTTTTCGTTATTTGTTGGGTTTCAAACTACCTGACCAGCCAACCGTGTAACAAGCTTTGGGTGACAGCAGGCCGGTTTGGAGAGGAAGTGGAGGTAAGGGGAGGAACCACACCAGGAGAGGGAGGAGCGCTCCAGGATGGTGACGTAGGATTGGAATGAGGGAGGGAATGTTCCGGGTCACAAACTGGACTGGGAGGAAATTAACTCTTGCACTGGGAAAACGAGAAACGCGACCATGTATTGAAACTAAGATGCGGCTAATATTTCGGATAAGGGAGATTGAGAGTTGATACATTTGTGTCAGTGGCCGCGTAACGTAGCAGATACGGAAACGAACAAAAAGCAGGTGCCTACAAACTAACCAAAAAGTAGGTGAACGACGAGTACTTACTGTGTGATCGCCGCGGACCTCGCTGCTAGTGCGATTTATTTACAGTCGGTGCGATCGCGTTTCGATGTTGACCCCTAGCCTCTCGAGTTTGATCTGTAATTGTTTCCAGAAAGCTTAGTTCGTGTGGGATTGACTTTCGAACCAGCCATCGGACAGACAGACAAACAATCTGTTGCATCCTTCCTGTTCAACACACGGGCACGACATTTTTTTTTCAGAGCAAGTGTGCCATCCATCAGCCTGTGATGTTTCACTGTATACCCCTGTGGCGGTGCAACCGTCACGTGGAAACGATCGATAAGCGCCACTGTTCCCTGTTGTACGTGCCTGATGAAATCTACCGCTACGGCCGAAGTCTGGAGGAGCTGTTATTGGATGCCAATCAACTCCGAGACTTGCCCAAGGTAAGCAGGAAACACATTTTAGTGGGTTAGTAGACATGCATGCGTTCATGCATTTGTCACACTGGAATGAAGTGTGTGGGCACAGTGGCAGGCATGCCCCAGTCTCTATCTCCTGGGAACAAGGGGCAATAATTACGCACGGTCAGCAATGCAAGCTCAGTGGCGTGTCTAAGTGTGCCACCTGCCCCCCTGTCCCGTATGGTACTCCGGCCCTGGAGATGCTTATCTCCGTCGCGATTTAGTCCCATCTGCCCTCATTGGCGGTGGCTGTAACTCAAATGGGCTCTGTGCTGAGAAAAAACATCTCAATAACAATTCTTCATTCGGGACAGCCTGTCACCCTTCTATTAACGTGAGCAAAGGAAGTATGACTTTTGAAACCCGTTCTTCAATCTTTTGACATTTTAGACTTGTTTGGCCTCTCTCCGAGTCACTTCATACCTGTTGGAGATGGCTCAAATTCCTGCCTGATAAGGCTGCTGTTTGTTGTGCAGGGTCTGGCATTCGACAGGCCTGTTTTACCTCAAAAGCCAAGCCGTTTAATGTGTGTTAATTAGAGAGGATCGTTTTGAGTTGGATGTGGGCCGTTTTCAGTTTGTTTGCAAGCTTGGCCTGTGTAATTGTGTGGGTGCTAGGGTTGTGGGCTATCCTTTCAGCCATACGATACAGTCTTTTACCCATACACTAACAATTATATTTCTGTTTTTACCCATGATGTTGTATGTTGTTAGTTAATGCATTGATTAATGCACAGCCTGACTCAACCTTTCCCAAACATGCAAACAAGCAGCCCTCCATTCTGATGGGGCACAACTTGCTTTCCAACCTTTTGTATTTTGATGAAGTCCAGTTCTTGTTGATGATGGAGGGGCCTACGGCCAAAAGTAGGCATATTTTACTTTAGTGCCCAATCAGCTGCAAGAGTGGGATCAGGGGATGCCAGATCATCCCACCTGACCTCTTGGAAACACACGTCATGTTTGGGCAGAGCTTGGGCCAGTGGGATTTGTTCCAGTTGGCCCAAGCCCTAACCCAACAGGACTGACAAAATCTGTCCATCCCTGATGAAAAGTGGAGGTGGAAGGCCCCGCTGTGCATTTGCACCAACACAGTTTCAACCACAGCAACAATAACCTCTCTACCGGGAATGCAACTCCTGTCTCTATTGTCTTAACATACTGGTATCATCCCTTCACAAACATTCCTTTACCATGTAAAAACATTCTCCCATCGAACATTACAACTTTTATAACATGTAATATATCGGCCGACAGTTGGCTTCCAGAGACTGTACACCATCAGCAAACAAACTTAAAGGTTGTATCAGCAATTCTGCCATTTGTTTAGTAGTAAAATAGTAGTAGTAGCAGATCGTGAGGAAAGATCAGATGAATGTGATCATTTATGATTCGGCCCTAGAATCGCTCATGCAACCTTTAAGTGCCATGAGGTCATATTTGCCAAAATGTGTGCATTTCTACCTCTTCACCTGCCGGCCATAACGTGTCGTACCTTTGCTGCGGGGCATTGTTGACGTTGTTGCAGCCTACACCTCAGGGTGCGTGGAATATAGGCTGATGATTCAGCTGTTGTTTCCAACGATGGAACCTGTCTATCGGCTGAGCATGAGTGCAGCGCAGGAAGGTACGCACTGTTGTCGCCACTCATCAGACCGCTGTTGTCACACGTTAGCATTTGGGTCAGGCCCAGAGTTAGTCTTGCAGTGGGTTTGATTGATTGTCTGTAGCTGCTGACATCTAGAAGCTGTGATAGAAGAAGCATGTTAAGTTTGCACCGTGGTGTCCTATCCCCGTTATATTTGTATACGTTTCACACGTCAGGGTGAGCTCGGGAGAACAGGGGACTCCTGGCATGACAACAAAGCCCTTCTTTGTTTATTGTGCTCTCCAGTGTGGACATAATGTCTTTCAGAGCGAACCCAAGACACATCCAATTGGATAAAGCTTTTAAATGACTCCCGCTCTCTGCTCTGTTCTCTGGTGAGTCGTGTCTCCTTCCAGGTAGGTGGGTTCAGGAGGGAACACGCTCTGCATGAGTACTGTTATGATCAGTGTTTTTATCAAATCATTGATCCCACACCTGATCATAATTCACAAGGCCATTATTAGTCCAATCAGTAATCATCATTTCGTCAATCAATGTCATTCAAAATATTTCAGGATAAGGTAGTCCTATGGTAAAATTAGTCTGAATTTTCTCTTTTGGAATGTATTAGTGGATCTATTCTCCATTCCGGTTGAACCTGAAATGTATGTCTGGTTCTCTAGAAATAACATGGGAAGTGGCTTTTTTTGTCCTCACACTGCAAATGGGACATTTTGAGTCCTATATGGCCAAATAAAGACCTTAGATTCTTTGTTTATTTAAAGATGTCCTTCTAGCCTCTAGTATCCTTTGGGTGACATTAACCGGCTTTAAGCAGCCCTTAAAGTTGACTTATGCACCAAGCCTCACCTTGTGACAGTTGTAAAATGAATACCTCTCCACCATTTAGCTGAAATGTAGGTTACGAGTGTAGCCTAGACAACAGAAATCTATTTGAATACCTGATTCAAATAGCGTTAGCCGAGCCATTATGTTATGCCAAGGCATTTTGTTCCCTTTCACAGCAGCCGCACTGCATAAAGGAAACTATCTGGGTACTTCCGAATTACAGCCTCGACTTCTAGATAATCGGACGATTTCTTTCATGGAGCAAACGCTCCACATCCACAACACACGGTGGGCCGCCCTGGGGATTCACTACAACCTCTGAGCGGCTGGCGCTCCTCTGCTCGCCCTCTGTCATGAATAAACAAATGCTTTCCTATGAACTAAGCGCCGTCGAATTAGGCCTGAATCACTTTTTGATTGATGTGGTATCCCCTGCTGATTAGCTGCGGAATCCTTTGCCATGGTGTGGAAAGTTAGCGGTTGAAATTGACGTGAGCGGACGGAAGTTGTGTTTGCATGGCGGTAGAATTCCATTGAAAGTAGATGTTGTGTAACACACATGGTGTAGGTGTGTAGCCTACATATCGCTGTTGAGGAGTAATGTGTAATATATTTGTTTAATTAGTAACTTGTGGTTGCACTTTGTTTGTTTTCTCTCTCCGTCCCGTTCTGTTTACCCTCTTAACATACCCATTAGCATTAGGCTAGTGGAGAAAAAACCTTTACTTTTAGCTCTTCTAAGTACTATTTAGTCACGTTCGTCAACAATAACTTTACACAGCAATATTTGTATTGGCATTATTCCTATTGGTATTAGTACTACAATATTCTCATGAACCTAGTCCTCAGATAGAGCCTATCCCTGCAGGTTAACTAGTTATGACGGGAGATAACTTTAGCTTGTGGACTTGTGAGTCAAGGCGACCATTTATTGGGCTATTGTTCAACCACGTGACAGTCAGTTTTGGTTGTTTTGTCAGGGTGACGGCTATGGGTGTGACGACTGACAGGGTAACAGGAAAAACGGGTTAGTCAAACGCTTCCAGAGTCATAACAAAAGCCTTAACCAATGATGATAGCAGATGAACCCATATTACAAAAATCATTGTCTTCCCTTCCTGGTTTTTCTTGATTTTTTTCTTTCAACTCGCGCTTGAGCCAACATGTTCATAACTCCCTCGGATGGCCAGTACCGATAAAAGCTGTTTCCAATCTACCTGTCTCCATTCCTGGGAATCGCCTCAAAGATTCAGGCCTTGTACTGTCTAGATGAGTAGCGGTGGTGATGCACCAATCATGATTCATACCACTGAACTATAGCTACTGGCCGATTTGTTTTGGCTACAATTTAGTTTTCTTATTTTCCTCTGAAACTAGGGAAACCACTTTCAAACCCAGTTCTGCCACACATATCCAATCCAATCCAATCCACTTTATTTATATAGCACACGTTTAAACAAACACAAGCTTTCCAAAGTGCTGCACAAGAGAGTAAAACAGATACAAATAAAGATATATATAATATACCTGACATACCTGATATACACCCTTGTACTACTATACTCGTACTAGTGGACATTTTTCATGGAGATATAACTCAATAAAATGAGGATTAGTAAAAGAATTCAGCTGCTGCTGCTGCGATGGAAGATGTATATGCGTCCCTCTTCAATCACATGATCTTTGTTAATTATTTCCAAAATATCACACAAATGTTCAAATTCAGGTGGACAACTTCAGCCCATGCCACTGTTAATCAAAATTGTTATATACATAAACATTAGCATTATTGTTTGGGCGTTATTTAAATGGTTTTGCACACACTTAAACAAGTGTATGTATCCAACACTGGGCTTCATCTTCTTCTCAATATTTCCCTCATGTGATGTGCTCCTCTTATCAGTGTAGCTCAACCTTCAGTGTGAGCTTTAATTCAGTTTGGGCCCAGCTTTAGCCCACAGCAAAATAAAAACCAACCCCTGCTCAGGCAGAGCCTCACTCACTCAGTCACTCCGTGGCATTATACTAAGTGTCCGAAAAGCATGACCCTCTCTCTCTTCAACGAAGAGTCAACTTTAACCACTGCCCAGATACACTCGTACACATCTCATGGATGAGTGGACCACCAGGCTCCTCAAACTCACCCTACCATCATAACCTGCGTTCGATGCTTGTGAGATACATCTCTGTGAATTGTTCTGTCCTGTACAGTCGCCACTCTGACTTTCTTTCACGTAATTGGTAGCTTCAGGCTTCAACTATTCGGCCTATTTGATCAGTGTGTGAAGACTTGAAAGGAAAAGTACTCATCGTACGTTGTTTAATGTGGCTCGCAGATCCATCACTTCTGGGAGATGCGCATGACTAGTTTAATATTGCAGTGATCAGAAGGTGAACTTCTGGGTTTCAGTGGGCATGGTGCATATTGGCCCCAGATGACATGCATGCCTCGTCGGAAACCACTGCCCTGGGTTCTGTCCACATGCTGGAGGGAATCAGGGAGTGGACGGCTGCAGCACAGAATGTTCAGATCAGAAAATTCCTCTCCTCTCAAACACTCGAATAAGCAGGTGACCGATGGTAGTTTGTTAATCCGTATTGTTTGTGTTGCATATGTCCAGCCGTCAAGATAGATAGGTTTCCCAAGAGGGAGGAGCTTACTGGACACTTTCAGAAAAAAAATGAATCTGTTCACCCCTAAGAATTGTTCCCCTGGCGGCCTTTTCCAATTGTTCAATGAGGTGGTCTGGAAAGAGTCTGAATCACACCTAGAAGGTGCCTTTTGCCAAAAAAACCAGTATGTTTAGTCAGGCTTGATGCAGCAAAGCCTGGTCATCCCAAAAGGGAAAGACGAGAGACAGACAAGCTTGTAAATGGCTCACAAAGTAGAGAACGAGGACTTCTGAAGGGACCACCAGTCAGTCTGAAACTCCAGGATTCTGAAGGATTCAATGCTTGATCCCTGGGGCACAAAACCAAGGAACCTGATGCCCAACTGCTTGATTAGCTCATGGACAATTGAAGTAAATGTTTGTTCTGACCAAGAACACCAAATTGAATTTATTTTAAATGTGATTTAAGAGCTGTGGAAATGCATTTGACTTGCATTGATTCCTTTTGAAGGATGCATATTCTGGTACCTGTTGGGCTCTAGAATCCCAAGCATTTATTTTATTGAAAGTTACTTTATGGTGCAACATTAGGTACTTGGGTAGGAGTTGAAGCAATTCTGGGGCAAAGCAACACTTGATACTTGAACTTTACGATCCTGATCTGTATCGGCCTGTGTGTAGCCACTCTGTGTGCAGCCTGTCTAGTCATGCCTCTCATAATACATTACAAGTTAACTTGGCTCCTTTCAACCATGCTCAGTAATGCCAAAGTGCTGCGCTGCATTAGCATGTCCGATACATGCAATACCTTGCATTCAATACAAAACAATGTGAGCATGTCTTTAACAGTTGACTGTTATTAACTATACAATGCCACCAAGTCATTGTGCATAGGAACCCACTATAGCATTTGTACAAATTGCAGTCCCCAAAATTGGATTTGGGAATGTTTGAATATGTAACTTGTAAGGCTGAAATAATATCTGACTGTATGGTTCACTTCTGTAAACTCATTTAACATTATGCTGAGAGCTTGATGTTATGAAACAATACTGCTACGACTGCTGTCTTTTATTTCAAAGCGCTTCTCAGACTGTGTGAGGAGTGATCAATCTCTCTGGTTCTTACGTGCAAAGGTTCCACTCTGTTTCACTGTGTTGTCTGTCTCAGCCTTTCTTCCAGCTGATAAAGCTGAGGAAGCTGGGCCTCAGCGACAACGAAATCCAGAGGCTCCCACCGGAGATCGCCAACTTCATGCAGCTGGTGGAACTGGATGTGTCGAGGAACGGTAAGACCAACATAAAAGCCTGATATAAGAATAACACTGGCTTTGTCCTCCCCTTTGTTTCAGTTTGTGGCTAGTTTTGGCGAGTATAAAAATAAGAATTCCTGTCTCCTGCGCACAGCATTTGTGTAGTGGGGATGTTGTGGTTGTGTTGTGTGTGCAGGGTTCAGAGTTTTGGCCATGAAGCAGGATGTTATCTAGGATGCTAATGAAGGACTGTTTCGCTGCATTATCATATTATATGGAGTCCAAGGACTTTTGTTGAAATGGGGGAAAAAAGGAAAGTACAACAATTCTTGCTTCCTACTTCTTTAGTTTGGTCGTTATATATCGTTTGCTGGGTTCATGGGTGCGTGTTGAGTTAATATTTGGGTTGACAGGCATATGCCAACTGTGCCCTAAAAGGACTGAGACATTGCATGACTTGCGTCGGAGTAGAAAAGGGGATCTGGGAAAAGAGAATCTGCATCAAACTTTAACGCCTGGTTGGATAGTAGTAGTAGTAGTAGTAGTCTTGATCAAATGTTTTATGTTGGAAATTAAGTAAAATGATTTAATCTTCCTTTTTTTGGTAGATATAATGGAAATTCCAGAAAGCATCTCTTACTGCAAAGCCCTCCAAGTAGCAGACTTCAGTGGAAACCCTTTGCAAAGGTAAATTGGTGGATTATACTTTATGGTACATTAGGTATTACTTCATGTATTAAAAAGCTAAAATGTCTCTCCTAATGGAACAGTACATGTACAACAGATTACCAACACAGCAAAAGTACCTTTTTTATTGTTACATCAACAACAAATGCTTGGACTTTTATTTTCCGTTAGACTTTTCCATTGAATTTGAACCTTGTGTGAATCCCCTTCAATAAGGCTGCAGATCCTAAAATAAACACACAGTGTGTTGGTGGGGGGGGGGGGGGGGGGGGCGTGAAGGCAGGAGGTCACGCTGCAAACGCTCCTCATGTCGACGGCGAGAACATGGAGAAAATAAGACCTTCAGCATTCCATCGTATTTGCGTCCTGGGAACTCGAACCCGCCTCCGTTTTTAGATCCCAGCTCTTTTAGCAGTACCAGTGGTCTCTCCGGGGGGCCGGGGGGGGGCGACTCTAATTTTGCGCGGACGCTATATGTTTGCGGAGAGATGTATCTTTTACGAGAGAAGTCCCTTCTCTCGTAAAAGCGCGGGAGCGAGGAGTGAAAGAATCCGTGCGGGTGATGCCCGTTTGGGTGGACAACCCCAGACGGTCAGTGAAATGCGTCTCTGGTTAAACTGCCAGATCCGGGGCTACGTCCTTATATGGCGCTCGCCCCGCGGGCCATACTGGGTTATATATGGTGGGGTGACTGGGAGGCTCCCACGCGATGGACGTACAGCTTGTACAGGAATGAGCCGTCTGAGGTCTTCTGCACTGTTCTCGTCGCCATATTAACTGGACTCAAGAGAGTTGCTTTAAAATCCTTAAAAACACAGTAAACGTACAGTAGTCCAGGGTTAATGAGTCTTCTCCTCATGAAAAGAAATGATCCAACTCAATGACTACAAACACAAACACAAAAAACTACATTCCAAAATGGAGGCAGCCGCTGGTGCAGCTCCTCACAGAGAACAAACCCCACAGGACACTGAAAGGCGTAATCCGGTATTTTATACGTTAAGCCTTATTTACAGTTTGTTTACGATGACATAGATCAGTTCAGGTGTTCAGTTTTGCCGAAAGACTGTTTTTGGAGAAGTTTAGGTTTTTTTGTCAAACATCAACGAACACCAGTGACCTCGGTGAGTTCCACAGCTTTGCAAACGAAGGTTTAATGTTGCTTTAGGACCGATGATTCGTGACTATGGACCTCTACACTGGGGCTAGCAAAAAACCTTCTCCAAACACAGCCTTTCAGCGAAATGAACACCTGAACCGATCTATTTCATCGTAAACAACCTGGAGACAAGGCTTAAAGTGTAAAATACCGGACTGTGCCTTTAAAGAAAAGGATAGTTGACTACACACACACAGACACACACACCTCCCTCAGAGCATTGACCCTGCTTGTCAGCGGTTGTTAAACACACGTGGTACCGCGCTGTGCAGCGGGCGGTCCTGGTACGGGCGGTCCCGTCCGGTCTGGAGTCATTGACCCGGAGGGGAGACACCGAGTCACCCCACCCTGGAGGGCCGGGAAGAGACCCCCTCATAACACGTAGCGTAGGAGGACGTATGATCCATGATGTTCAGAGAGAATTCTCTCTCTCTCTCTCTCTATCCTGTGTGTGCGTGTGCGTGTGTGTGTGTGTGCCATCTTCGATATGCCAGTCATGCCGTCAGGTAAACCTGCATTATATATAAACTAATAATACATAATACAAACGCTGCAGACATCCAAAGGGTGTGGAAATAAAGTATTGTAAGGCGGTGTGTGTGTGTGCGTGTGTGTGCTGAACAAACTGAAAAGACATTGTGTGTGTGTGTGCTCCAGGGATCTCAAACAGTCAGCAATATGTTCCAGCAATTAAGCAGACAAATGTTTTCTGGAGGGCCTGCCACCAAACTCACTTAGTGGGACTAAACAGCTCAGTCAGAAAAAACAACAGCCCAAGGACAAGTAGTGGAAATCACATGATCCCTCAATCACATAGCTTAGGGAGGCCCGGCAAACATGGCCGTCCAAGATAAACACGCCAAACACAAACACCATTACAGTCTCAAAATGATGCATCGGACGACAACAGCGCTTCACTAAATCGCCGAGTTCTGCGTGAGTGTAAAGATGTTTGTGGTCTTAAGGCCCTGCCTGATACGTAATGCGTTTCCGTAACCACGGAGCCTTCGCAGTTGTCCGTTGGCAAAGTAAACAGGTAAAGTAAACAGGTTTGACGTTCACAGTCACTTGATGCGTGTAAGGGATAAAAATGGTCATTCAAAATGTATTTTATATAAATATAAATAACAAACTATTTACAAAGTAGTGCAATTTGCCAGTTGTAGTCTAACCGAAAAGTAATTCCGGAAATGACGTTGTTAGAGGACCAATCACTTCAAAACGAATCACAATAAAAAAATATCATTAAATAACATAAATAACATTATAAAATATGGGATGTGCCCGGAGAGTACGGAGAGGGTCTCCGTGCGCTGTACTTTACGGAGGAGAGTATAAACCAGGTTAACGGGCCATTTCCTGCCTGATCATGGGGGGGCCACAT
>JAOTIX010000038.1:1562426-1578014 GCA_027123715.1 Gaidropsarus macrophthalmus
CCCCCCCCCCCCCCCCCCCCCCCCCCGCGTCAACGCGTGCCATGGCATGATTTAGCTGTTGTTTGGTGGGGGTTTTGCCTAATTTGCACCTCAGCAGGGGTATGGGCCACATCGCACATGCCTCCACTTAGAAAGCAGGAAAGCACGAGGTATTATTGCACACGGTATTAAGCAGACTTAAAGAGTGTCTCGATGATAACCACTCCACCGTAATGTCTACTTAATGTGCACTAAGCTGGACCCTTATTGTGTGTATAGTTAAATGTGTTGCCGGTTCACTTTCCCCTTTGACGTAACGTCTATTGTGGCGGAGAAGTGATTCATAGTGCCGTAATCTTGCTGATGGAGTCACGTGGAGTTATGGAGATGCACAAAGCCATCCTGTTTATGGAAGCTTTCGAGTTCTGCAAATTGAATGATGTTCATCGAACACCGTTTGATTCTGAATAGTTCATTGTGAAGCAAAACAAATGTTTGGGGTCAGGAGATAAGTTATCTTCACAGTGTTGTGGATGTGACACATTTTTTCACATATTTCACAAATGTTTTAAGTAAAGAACAATTAGTCATTTTGTTTTTCTTATTTAATTTTTTCAGACTACCGGAGAGCTTCCCAGAGCTGCGGAACTTAACTTGCCTTACCATCAACGATATTTCATTACAGGCCCTACCAGAGAACATCGGAAAGTACGTTTTTACACACTATACTCATTATCGCTGTTTTATAAATGTCTCATGCCAGACATTTTCTTTAAATGAAATAAAGGAATACATTCCGAATGTGCAGTATAAGCTAGAGCTTAAACATTGCTCTAGAAACAGAATCTCAATATTTCTAAACTTGTGTAACATTCATTTAAGAAGTCAAATGAAATTGCTTGGAAATAACAAGAAGTGGTTTCTTAAATATGTGCAAGGAATAATATGGTATGGTATTTAATGGGAATGGCATTGTTCTGTAGTCTGGGTCTGTGGTCTTTGCTAGAATGCGAGTTTGTCATTTTTGAGTTTACACAGCCGTTCCAAACTCTTGGTTGATGCTCTGTCTCCTCCTATCTTCTGTCTTCTTCTGGTTTCCCTACTCGGCCAGGGAAGAGCTTAAGTGTACAAAGCAGGAAAGGCAGAAAGATAATGAACTATTTGTTTTTGTTGCTACCACGTCGGGTGACATTCTTTGACAGAAGTATGGCCTACCTCGAAGAACTGGACAAAGAGGATTATGATATTACTATTACACTACCCTTTTGAATTTGACTATGTATCAAATTGAATCTTGAATATGTTCTGTAAGGGTCAGTGAGGGATAACAGTCGTATGATTGTTTTGGTTTTCCAAGGAAATGTGATTAATTTCCTTTTTGTTTTCCCTTGATATTGTCTGCATTACAGCTAGCTTAAGCCTTCTTGTCTGGTCAGAATTGTCAGTTCAAATAGAAGAATTTCGTTCCAGGTCTTTCGCTTTTCATCAGACCCATCATTTAGAATTCACAACAAGACCTTTCTATTAAGAATGCTAAGGAAAAAGCTAAGGAAAAAGACTTGATATTTTACATTGCTGGTAAATTTTACATATGAAATACAAGGCCTCACCAGCCACTCAATCACCACTTGATTGAGTCAAATATTTGTAAAAATCTGGATTTTTTATAATGAAGTATATTTTAGTTGGTATCACATTTTGAATCTTGCTGATGACTCCCAATCCATGCAACTGATCTTTGTCTCCTAGCGATGATAATAACGCTGAGAGAAAGTCCTACCATGTGTGTATTTTGGCATCCATTGAATGTGATTCACACTCACACAGGATTTGGTGTGTAGAAAGAGAGAGAGAGAGAACAAAACAGACCGACGAACAGACTGCTAGAGAGAGAGAGTGAGGCAGAGAGCGAGAGAGAGTGACGGAGAGCCAGACGGAGAGATGGGATAGAGACAGAGGGGAGGGAGCGAGAAAGTGAAAGAAGGAAAGAAGGAGGTTTGAGTGAGCCTGGCGCTGGGCTCAGTCAGCTCCTCTCCCCTCATGGTACGGCATGTGTCCCGTATCTGCGTTACGTAACGCCCGCGTTAGGCCTTCTGTCAACCCCGGACGGGAGCGTAATGAAAACCATCGCCCAGTCGGAGAAAACACGTCCAGGCTGGGGGCTGACATTTCTCCTGAGACGGCCATGATGTCAGATATTTGGTTACTGTGTGCGTGTGTGTAAGGAAATGTATATATTTAATAGCCCTGGTTCCCTGAAGCGATTGTTGCCCACTGGTGTTTGTTCGAGTGTCAGTGTCGGCATTAGTTCGGAAAAAATTAAATAAATTAAGTTTGTTGATGCTATCGGGTGTTGTTTAATCTACTTGAACTAATGCTGAAGCCAAACGGCACAGTGTTTGCAGTCTGTGTAATCCGCGGCCCAGTAACTCCCTGCATTGTGACCGCCGGTGCGGTGGGCTGGACGGCACAGCTCAGTTGAGGCCATCAGAAATTGCGTACGCAAGTTAGATTAAAAACAATGTTCAAATGTACCAGATCGGTTAATCCTCCGGCGCTAAATCTTGACTTGTAGTTCTTTGGCTTATTCGAGGCAGCACATGCAAATCAGCGTTGTCCTGGCTGCCTTTCTTTCCTGAGTCCTCGTTAAATAATGTTGCCAAGGCTGTGATTGAGTGAGCGAACCCTTTGTGAACAAGATAATCCATAATCTGTTGAAGCATAAAATATTAATGAAGTGATGTAAAATATTGCCTTGGAGAACTACATCTGACGGCGTTGAGGCCAGCCCTGGGCCACAACAGTTGTACAGGTTGTATTAGCGAGTTGTATTAGCGATTCGGCCATTTGTTTACTAATACCATTTGTTTTTGTTTATCTCGGAGCATAGGCTGCCTACTGAGATGCGGCTTCGGCCTTGAATCGCTGATACAACCTTTCAGGTGTGACTTAAAGGTTGTATCAGCGATCCTGCAGCAAAAGTAACACATCTCTGTTGGCAGCCTATGCTCCGAGTGGTTAGGAGTGGCTGGTAGTAACATTTGTTTTTGTGTACAATCTCAGAGCATAGGACACCGTTTTTTGACAGCCTGCATACGGGGCGGGCAGCTTGCGGATCGTGGGGAAAGATCAGATGAAGATTTATGTGGCGGCCTAGAATTACTGATACAACCTTTAAGCCAATACCCTGACTTATACACTTTGTGTTGAAACTGGACGACGTTAGAACTTACGCAAAACTGACGCAAGCAGCTCCAGGACATCCGAGTGTTCCGATGGCTGTCTGAAAGCTGTTGTTTATGCTGGACCGGACTTTATAACCGTGATAAGACGGACACTCCTTGGAATCACTTCCTACAATCTTGATATCGTGTACCAGGGGAAAGTTTCACATTTCGTGTCTGCCTCCCTTTATTTTTTTTAAATGTATTTATTTATTTTTTATGGTCTTTCATTTAAATCTCATTCAGATGTGGGTGAACAATGACTTTAAATGAACACAGATGAAAATCACTCTTTTGAGAATTGAACATGCTCATTATCGTTATGAATCATTGTGTCACATGGTACATGATGACCATAATGATCATGTCTCTCCTCTGCCAGCCTCTGCAACCTGATCTCACTGGAGCTCCGAGAAAACCTGCTGACATATTTGCCAGAGTAAGCAGTCGTTTTGTACAGTACTTCCTGTATGCTTATTTATTGATTGTTTGTTTGTTTGTTAGTGAAGTACATGGAAAAAGAAAAAAATCCTCAATGTATACGCAATTTGATTTCAGGAGGATTTTAGAGGACTATAATTTTAAGTTGTGAATAAATGAATGATGTGAATCAGGATTTTTCGTTGTGATTAGGTCGCTGTCCCAGCTCCAGAGACTGGAGGAACTCGACCTTGGAAACAATGAGCTGTACAGCCTGGTAGGTCCCTCCCCTGAAGGTTGTTTTCACATACTACAACACTGGGCTACGGTTTTATACGTATGATTTTAACTCCACAAAGCTTGCCGTCAAGGAAACCAGAACTACACTTCCCTGTTTTATTAATAGTTTTTCACTGAATGTATGTTTCGAATAACAAAGCACATTCAGAGGATTTCAAATAACTCCAAAAACAATTCAGCACAATACCAATTGATGAACGCCTTAGCGACTCCACCCCTGATATCCCTGCATCCGTCTAATGTCGCTCTTTCCCACCCATCCCCCTCCCACGCAGCCAGAAACCATAGGCCACCTGGTCAGCCTGAAGGACCTGTGGCTCGATGGGAACCAGTTGGCCGATATACCTGCGGTAAGTTCTGGACTGCTTTATTTTTATTCCTCCAAAATGCGTGTCGGGATGTCACTTCCAACTGCACATAGTGCCGTGCAACGTGGTTTAAAAAAACCCAGCATAAAATACAATGGTTTTTGGCGGTTTGTGTAAAACAAAAGAAAAAGAGCCTCTAAAACGGCTAACAAGCTCTGAGAATGACTCACAGGATCCACATGAAGGTGTGACCACGCTGTTCACAGCCCAGAATAGAAACGGAACATGCGTTTCCCTCTTAGTGATTTGCTAGAAAAAAAAGAGGACTTCAGCACTCAACATGTTTGGAGAAATACTTACACAGTGTATGTATGTTTGTTTTATGTTACATGTTATGAGTAAATATGACATTCTGAATCACCCATCCAGATCAAAACCATCCAGTATATACCATGTCGGGGTCTACTCACGTTATCTTTGGCAGTACCAAATGAGCCAGTACCAAACGGAATGGAATAAAGACAACTAGAATTATAAACTCAAAATGCAGCATAAATTTAAATGGTATCTCCAGATAAAATGTACATCAAACCATCAGCTGTATCTAGTAAAATAAGCTTGCATAATAAAAACTACACATCCTTATGAAGCTAACTAAGGTCAGGGACTCCAAACAGACTGTGGCATGCATACGTGCATATTGCACACCGTGTGGCAAGACGACAGGCTCCTGAGTTGAACCAGACCCCCTGACCCTCTGACCCCCTGACCTCCAGGATGTGGGCAGCATGAAGAGCCTGGTGTGCCTGGATGTGTCGGAGAACAAGCTGGAGTACCTTCCTGAGGAGCTGGGCGGTCTGCTGCAGCTCACACACCTTCTGGTCTCCCAGAACCTCATCGAGGCTCTGCCTGAAAGCATCGGTGAGCTCACACACGGTCGATTGTAGCCTGAGAGGAGAAGGTTAGCGGTGAGGCCTTGGCTGCAGGGACGGCTGTACAGGGGAGGCTGAGGAGGCCACGACAACCGGCCTCTTCAGACAGCACTAGACATGACCCCCCTGAAACAGCCTTGATACATTTAAGAGAACAGTTAACAGAGAACAGTTAGTATTATACTATTAATTATGAAAATATGACTCTGAATATTTGTTTACACTGATTTGTGTGTAACATATTATAGAAATGGGTCAGAGTGAGATTATGATATAGAGTTTAAGGGGTCGGGTGAAATATTGCATTTGTTTGTACTACCTGTTGTTTTATTTGGTTTTATTTGTCTTTTGTTTATGTATACATGTTCGAAATAAATAAATAAAATTAAATAAATAAACAAAGGCAGAATATTGAGCTGAAGGATATTTGATTTGCTTTCAGAGTAAGAGATGTTTTTATATTTTATAAGCTAATTGTTTCGCTTTCAGTGTAGTTACTAAAGCCTGTTAACACTCATTCTTATACTGGTTTGTGTGCAGGCTTGAGCTGGGCCTACTTTATATTCAGTTCATGCTTACCTTGTTACTTATGTGTCGTTATTAAACAGCATCCTGTTTTTGTTGTGATGTTAAACCTTTTTTTTTTTACCTTTTCTGCGACCTTTGCAGGTAAATTAGGGCGTCTTTCCATCCTGAAGGTGGACCAGAACAGGCTGGGCCACCTCCCGGAGAGCATCGGCCACTGCGAGAGTCTCACTGAGCTGGTCCTGACCGAGAACCAGCTCCAGGTGGGTTTGGGGAACCCCCCCTAGCACCAGGTTCTTGTGTTTTCAAGCATAGGATGGCTGAAATAAGGGGAGCGAGTGTATATGCAGTTCTCCCAAGGTTATCTACCTGCCAAAATATTTAGCGTCCAAATGTGGACTGGAAACAATTCAAATGTAAGTAAGTTAGACGTTTGTTGGTGTTTTTTCCTCGGTTTTGGAGGCAGTTGGGAAGTAAGATGTATTAATTTCCCCAGGTGAAAGATACTACTGTATCGTCACATGTCCATCCGTTGTTTATGGGCTTCTTCTTTCTTTGTTCCAGAACTTGCCCAGAAGTATTGGCAAACTGAAGAGACTGTCTAATTTCAACTGCGATCGAAACCAGTTAACGTGGCTGCCGAAAGAGGTATGACTTCAATCATCGTTTCCCATTTACTTTTTGTTGAGAACAAAAATCACAAAGTTTTCCTTCCAACACAAAACTACTTTAAGAACTCGTGTTTGCGTTTCCACTAGAATCGAGGGGATGCTAGCTTGTCTTGGCTGGCCTCTCGTCGCACTGTTTATATGTGGGGTTGGTTCAGCGCACATTGTTTTCCCCGTCTATTCATCGCCGGCATTCTGCTGGAAACCCTCCTCGGAGGTTGAATTGGACGCTGCTTACTGTTAAAGCGTAATCTCAACAGCCCTTCTTAAAGAGCATGCACAATGGCCCAGTGTCACAGCCCTGCAAAGGCCGCAGTGTTCAGGAGAACATCACCGTCCGACACACTTGGCCCTTCATGAATTTACGGTGTGTGTGAGACAGTGCGTGTGTCTCTCTCTCTCTCTCTCTCTCTCTCGCTCTCTCTCCCTGGGAACCGTGGAGAGGGCATGGCATCATGTCTTCACAGTGCCAGCGACGGCGTGGGGGTTTTGGTCCGTGGGCGCGTTGCGTTGCGGTTTTACGATCGGCCAAATGGATAAGTCGTTGATAACGAAATGCCTGTATGCGTCGTTCGTTCGACAAATCAATCATTGAACACTGTCATTGGGCTTTGATCCCTGTGTCGGAAAATTCATTGATTAGGTTAAGATTGCTTAAGTTCCGCCGACTCACTGCATTTACGCTGGACTTTTCAATGTGTCAAATCAATTGGCTCTAGTTGGGCTCCACTAACTCGCGGGTAGAGTGGATCCTCTCAGTGCCCCTGCTAGTGACTAGCCAGCTTTTCAAAGACTCTGAAAATGTGATTTTGAGCAACTTTATTGGCTTCCCAGACTTCCTTGTTCGAAACCACTAAGAGTTGAATCACTCTATATATAGTCTGCCAAAAAGAAACCCCTGAGAACAGGGTAAAAACGCACAAGTGAGCTGCTGGATTGAACTATTACGGTAATCACAGAAAGCTTCAGCTACAGAGTTACGACGAAAGGAACATCGATCGCATGAATCATCCTCCAGCCTTTCTGATTGCGGTCTCCAGCGGTGCTGCTTCTTGCTGGGCCCTCATGGCGTACCTCACCCTCCCCTCACCCCCCTCTCACCCGTCCTCCCATCACCTCACCCCCCTCTCACCCGTCCTCCCCTCACCCCCAGATCGGAGGCTGCAGTGGGCTCAACGTGTTCTGCGTGCGGGACAACAGGCTGACCCGGATCCCCGCAGAGATCTCCCAGGCCACGGAGCTGCACGTGTTCGACGTCTCCGGGAACAGGTACCGGCGGAGCCCGCCGCACGCCCTGCGCCTCACCGCCTCGGGGCTCTGTTAGCATCGGCTTCTCCTTATGCTAGTGGCCAGGTGTTATTTTTTTGGGCGGTTGCTAACCAAAACGATTCATTCATCTGTTGGGAGTGAATATATTGTCGTACATCAGATGTTGTTGGTTTGTGGCATATTAAAGGTTGTCTCAACGATTCTAGGCCGAAACATAAATGATCACATTCATCTGATCTTTCCTCACGATCCGCTAGCTGCCCGCCCCATGAGCAGGCCGTCAAAAAAACCGTGTCTCTGTAGGCAGCCTGTGCTCCGAGATCGTACACAAAAACAAATGGGCCTACCAGCCACTCCAAACCACTCGGAGCATAGGCTGCCTACAGAGATGCACTTTTTTCCCTGCAGAATCGCTGATCCTTTAAGTCACAACTTAGAGGTTACTTAGAGGCCTATGCTCCGAGAACATAAACGTTTCCGTCCCCTTCAGGCTGGCCCACCTGCCCATGTCCCTGACCACGCTGAAGCTCAAGGCCCTCTGGCTGTCGGAGAACCAGTCCCAGCCCCTGCTCACCTTCCAGACGGACATGGACCCGGACACCGGGGAGAAGGTGCTGACCTGCGTGCTGCTGCCCCAGCAGCCCTGCGAGTCGGACCACAAAGGTGAGCGACAGAATCATCAGAATCAGAATCAGAATCAGAAAAACATTTATTGCCAAGAAGGGTTTTAAACACCAACAAGGAATTTGACTTGGTGGGTAAAGTGCACACATGAAGACAATAAACAATGTAGAAAAAGTGACTGTTGTATATTTACAATGTGCAGTATAATAATTGTAAAAGAAAATATAAACAGAAGAGACACGTGACGTGATGGGGTTAATGATGGGATTGAACCATACCTCTGGTGTTTCCATACGCGCTGGTAAACCTTTACAGCACCCACTCCTACGTTTTTGTCCTCCACCAGTCTAGGAACAGACTGGGAGCTATTCCGGTTCTCTCCGGTGTCTTCCGTGGGCGTCGCCCACATCTGTGGGTTTTAAACCTTTTAATCCCTCTGAAAGGTTTCCTCCCTCACATTATCACCTGTGGGATCCGGGAAGCACGCTGGGTTTGGGCGCTCTGTGGTTTCACCCCCCCTGTGTCTCCATCTCCCTCCCTCCCTCCCTTTCTCATGTCTCTCTCTCCCCCCCATGGCATTGTGTATTGTGTGTATCTATTGATTTAGTTTTTCCCTTCAGAAACTCAGTTGGACGACTGAAAGCAGCTTAGCCGCGGCTGCTGCCTGTAGACGTCCAGTACGCCCCCCCCTCGTGTGAAGACGGTTCTGTGGGCAGCGATTGTATGTGTGTGTGTGTGTGTGTGTGTGGGGGGGGGGGGGCGATCGTCTAGCGCTTCATTTGTAGAGCCGTTTCCACGCTCACCCTTGACATACTGCAGCGCTGCCCTTTATGCAGCTCTCCGCCCCCCTGCTGGGGTGCAGATGGGTGTGGTTAGCTGTAGCGGAGGTTGGGGGGGGGCTGCGTGGAGAGCTGTAGCACACCCACGGCGCAGGGGGTGGGGGTGGCAGGGCTTGAGGATCCAGGCTGGGTCCGCGATGGCACTAAGCCTCATCTCACTAAGCTTGAAATCTCAAGCAGCAATCAGGCTGTCGATCTGCTCTCTTCCCCCCCCCTGAGCCGTGGGGAGGGATGCGTTCGGACCTGTCGCGCCTCCGCAGCTGGCAGCGATGTAATCACGCCGAGAGCTGCGAGACGCCGTTCAATCCGCCCAGGGAATCGAACGGGTCCCCCCTCCTCTGGGTCACATGTGTCTGTTTGTGCTCACATGATTGATGGATGTGTGTCCTTTGCCCAGGGTCGGATAACCTGGCGCGCTGCGGTGGCCTCGCCAGCCTGGTGAACGAGGACCCGGAGGAGGGCTGGGACAACCGAGCCGCCAACCGCGTCAGCGCCATCCACTTCCTGGAGGACGGCGAGGACGACGAGGACGAGGAAGGCCAGGTGAGACGACGGGCCAGGTCTCCTGGTGGAGTAGGAACAGTTCTGGAGCCCAGAGAAGGCGTTGACCTAGCCAGAGCCATAGAGAATAAGAGTTGCGACACTGCAATGTCAGTGAATGAGGTCCAGCGCCCAGATGACAGTGTTTGGAACTCATTGGAACTAATCCGAGCTCCATAACCCGGAGTTAGGCGGTACAAAGCGCCGTCATTTTTTACAACGGAGGTCTATGGGAGTGTCTCTGTTTACTCCATCACTCTGACCTTGACTAGGAAAAGATCTGGTTCGTTTTTTTGGGTGAGTACTTCTCCGGACAGATCAGCAGACTTGGTTCGGGTCGGGGCCAATCCCGACCGAGTTTGACACCATGACTTGAACCGCCGACCTATCGGAGAACTGATGAGGTGTGCATGAAAAAAACAAGATGGCTGCCACTGAGGGGTCACACGTTTTGTTGGTTGTTGGGTCACCAACTGCATCCAGAGGAATTTTGTTTCGGGGCGTTTGGAAATACTTGGTCTGGCAGGTTTGGTCTTAGTATTGTCTCATATTATGGCGAACACTGGAGTGTGTTACTCATGAGGTCAACAATCTTTTCAAGATAAGATAAGATAAGACACTTTAGTTATTTATCACTTTAGTTTAGATTTGTGATACAGGTAAGTGGGCCGACTTCCTCCATGCATGACAGACATACAAGACATAGAAACATAACAAAATCACAACTATATTAAATGTAAAAGTATAGTGCAAGTATAGTGTAAAAGTAATACATCATACTGAAGAGCATGGATAAGAAGATCAAAAGTAAATAAGGGTGATGGGTGAGGTCTTGATTGGATGCATTATGTTCTGAATCCTCCTGTTGAGCTGAAATCACCCCTTCGTTCTTTCAAATCTTCAATTTTGCAAAGCCTTTGAGAGCGTCAGCAATGAGCTTCATTGTAGTTAAGTAACAAGTACCAAATCCTTTATTCTTCTCCTGATGAGATTCTAATCCAGCGCAGTATTTTGGGAATAAATGGAGATAAGTATGCAAATTAGTTATGTTCCATTATTAGAATTACAAGCAATTTATTAGACAAGACAAAGAGCGTCGAGTCTGCAATCAACATTTTTTAATTAAAATAATCACTATACATGTCCCACCAAAACCAACCCTCCCAAGAGACCGCTTTGTAGTTCACAAGTACACGCACACACATGAAAATGCACTGGGAATATGTTCGCCAATGTGAAATGAGAACAGAACAAACACCATCCCCTTATTTATACGTTTTCCCATCACTTCTACTGCTGCCCCTTCACTTCCTGCTGTAGCAGCGTCATTTTCTGTCTGAGGACGCTAAAGTCATCCCATCTTAATGTTTCCGTCATCGCCCCCCCCCCCTACAGGGAACGCTGCTGCGGCGGGCCACTCCCCATCCCGGCGAGCTGAAGACCATGAAGAAGGCTGCGGAGAACCTCCGCAATGACCTCAACGCCGCCAAGGCCCTGGACTCCAACAAAAACGAGGTCAATAACGGCGTGACCACGTCTGTCTGACCCCCTTTTTAAGACCTTCAAAATACTTTTACCTCTCGTCTCTGTTGCCACATCGTCCCGCACAACCCCTCTCTCCCCGTCCAGCCCTCCCGATGACCTCCCGGGTTGACCTCTGACCTGCAGTCCCCCAGTGTGTGGCCTTCCCCTCTCGTCTGGTCCACCGCGGAGCGCCGGTCCCCGACGCCATCATAAGGTTTCCCTGCGAGCTGGCCAGTGGCTCATGTGCCTTTTTTCTCTTTTTGAATAATCTCCAAGGCAATAATCTGCACAGACTTGATACTTTTTAGAGATATTTTAAGACTTTTAATAGTTGTTTAAAGGCCTATTTTTATGTAAATAAGAAAGAAATACGTTAGGTAGGTGCACTATAAGAACTCGGATATAATATTGCAAGAAATCTTTAAATGTATTATATTTTTGTTCTTTGTTAAACACTGGGTAACTCTCTTTTTACTTATTGAGGATCCATTAAGGCAGGAGGTTTTGTGGGCCGACTGAGTTGAGAATTATTGTATAGTCATTTGTTTATAATTATACTTTTTTACTTTTCGGGCAGCTCGGATGTAAATATGTTGTATAGCACAATTCTTAGTCAGATTTTCTAAACTCTTTTCTTTAAATTGGGTACCTTTTTTTCTTCCTCTTTTTTTAAAACTGTAAAAGCATTGAACAACACACGTTTTTACTGATGTCTTATTTAAAGTGAACTGCTGGATAAATCAACAGACTTGTCTTCTGTTGACCCTCCTTAAAGCTTTGGGGCTAATTAGAATTTTAGGGTGATTTTAAATGGTTTTGGATTGGAGGATTGGTTGAATATCCCAGCACTACCACGGTTTGTCCACTAGAGGGCTTTCGATGTGGATGCGGTATATACCGGTATGTATATTAATTTATGTTGTGCTTCATGGAGTCATTTTGAAATGTTTATCAAATAGATGCCAAAATGGTTTTATTTTTCATTTTTTAAAGTTTTATTTTATTTCAAACCGCCACTTCTTTATAGAATAATCATTGCAGTTTTATTTTTTAATCAGATAAAAATGACCCGAATGGACCTTTTTTTTTAAATTACTTTTAGTATAATGCACTTAACAAAGTTTCTTGCATATTACACAAAGGCTATTTTATGGTACGGAATACATTTATTCTTTTTTTTATTTTTTTTATTGTGAGCCAAAGGCCATACAAATTGGTTTGATGTCTACTATTATGATGATTATTTCCATTTTGATCAAACTGCACAAAAACAGTTCTGAAATAGCAAGGACACTGAGCCAAATGATTTGGTCAACTTTTAACCACTGATCCAATAAAAATGGCTGCAAAATTTTGAGAAACAAGTGTTATTTCTTCATAGTTGCGCGGTGTGTTATTTAAGTAAATATCTCCAAGTTTGCCTATCCTGAATATCTTGAGAGTTATTATGTTATCTTATTTACATTGTGTTTGTTAACATTGGCCAAATGTACTTCATGTACTGACTCATCACTGCTTTACCATCGACCATCGAAAAATTCTGAAAATTACTAGATATGCTTCAACGTAGGACTGAAACGATCTTCTACATTGCACGATGCGGTGTCGATGTGCGGTATTCAGATCACTCCCACTTTTCTCTCCCCTCAGATATCCTGTTGTCTGTCCATCCAACCCACTGTTCAATATTCTGCACGCATGTGGCATGTCTGTGTGTTTGTGGCTTCTCTGGGGTGTGACCCACGTACACTTACAGTACATTGTGAGCCAAAGCATGTGTGCATGCTCTCATCCATTTTAGACCTACAGAAATATACAAACAAAATTCAGTTGGATATTGTGATTTTATAAAGCAGTGTAGGTTTACTTTGACAACACAAATTCTGGTATTTCGTCTTTGCAAGCCCACAGGTTTTAAAAGTTGTTTCCCAAAACAACACTTTTGTAAATATTTGGCTTTCTAAAGCCACAGTTAATCTGCTAAATACTCCACACACCAAATGTGGGTTTTTGCAGATACAGCCTTGCAATTCTTCACACAGTAGGAGGCAATGTTCAAATTAAATTAAAGTTCCCCACAGTGGAAACTAGTGCAGTTCATGCCTCCTCCCTCCTCGCTCTGTCAGCCATCACTTAGCACATCTAAACGACAGCGGCACCCGATGCTGCTTATCGTTAACTGAGTGGCCCCCCCTCCCGTGTTCAGTTAGCGATAAGCAGCATCCCTGGTTTGACATCCGGCCAAATTGCCTTTTAATGGGGAAACCGCAGCCATGCCTAGACACGCCTAGCCTGTAATGTGTGCAGCTTGTTCTCCCATTCAGCAGGACTCAGATGGCCAGATTGCTTTTCTACCTGAAGGTTTTTTACACCTGGGAAAAAGATGAGCTTGGTTGATAATGTGTTCTGTTGGTTTTTTTTTTTATATTAGAGCATGTGAAATGGTCATCTTGTGAATTTCTCCAGGATGGTAGGAACTGTAGCGGGTCCTCTGGGGCCGGAAGCCCCTGCTGGCCCAGCTCGGCCCTCCGTCGCTGGGCAGGGAGCGGAGAGCGTCCAGGGCAGGGCGGTGCTGGGGGTGGTTGTAGTGGTCCGGGGCCCCCTGCCGACGATCATGTGTTGGCTAGGGACGCCTCCGGGGGTTCCTCTGGCTCCGAGAAGGATGTTCAGGAAGTGGCCGTCCCTGACCAGGTTCGTTTGTGATATCTGTGCACCTAACCCCCAAACACTGCTCCCCGGGCGCTGCACCGCAGCTGCCCACTGCTCCCTGCACAGTGTGTGTGTGTACGTGCTGTGTCGTGCAGGTGATGGGTCAAATGCAGAGAAACAATTTCACTCTACCTTGTGTGTGTGTGACAATAAAATGCAATATTGACTAATACTGGCAATATTGTGATATCCATGTTGCTTTAGAGTACTATATCTAATGTATTTGTGTCCTTTCTTTGTCAACAAAATAATTTGGTAATAATAATAATTTGGTCCATAAATATATACATTCTCATGACATCTCTCCCTCTCCGTCTCTCTCCATCCCTCTCCCCCTCCTTAGGACAGAGAGAACATGTATTCAGAGAGCGACCGGTCACCGACATGTCCCCGCCAAAGTGGGGACATTCGAGAGGAAGGGAGGTCACCCAGGTTCCAGGCTCTAGATCCAAGAGCCTGTATCAGTGGAGGTCTCTCGAAGGCCCCGGATGTCTCCTCCTCCACGGTACCCCAGGTGGTGCACCTATCTCCCAGAGAAGCGCCGGCAGCAGCACCTCATAAACCCAGCGTCTCCAAAGTGCCTTTAAGGGTAACTCACACGTGCACGCCTTGATCTGCTGTAGTCTCCGTGTTTTTATGAGCTCTTTGGGGGATTAGAGCTGGCTTTGATTTTGTGCTTTAGCTCTGGTGGGTCACAACGTTCCTCTTGGGAAGCTTAAGTGTGCCTTGACGAAAATTACTTGTCACTTTGACGTCGTTGTTGTCCGGTGTAAAATGGTTCTGGGATATGTAGTTTGATAACGAGTTCAAACGTTTGATATTGAGCAAAATAAATCATATACGACGCGAAGCCAAGTTATAAGTTTATCCGATTCCACCAAAATGCTAATACGTTAGCGCGTAGGGGCATCATGTCGAAAAGAAATCGCCTTTTTTTAAACCACTTACAAGGCTAGAAGTAGCCTGACACTTCTTTGGTAATGAGGGTCTTAACATATAAAACGAGGCACTGATAACTTTGTAAGTGTACAGATAGTTTATTATCTGTATCTGCATCCTTCAATCGACCGTTTCCTTCAGTAGTTCACCCGTCGACGTCATATCCATTTGGTATTTTTTGGCATTTTGGTGGAATCGGATAAAAACTTCTAACTTAGCTTCGCGTCGCATATGATTTATTTTGCTCTATATCAAACGTTTGAACTCGTTATCATACTAAACATATCACAGAACCATTTTACACCGGAGTTCCCCTTTAACGGAGAGAAACTTTGTAGTTGCAGATCAAAGTGTGCGGTCAGACCAGCGGTTTGGGCATCAGCATTGCGGGAGGGAAAGGTTCTCTGCCCTACAGAGAAGGCGATGAGGTAAGCGCTAGTTATGCTTAGCCACCGGGTAGGCTAAGGCTATCGTGGCTAAAGCTATGGCCATGTTCCACTGTTATTCACATGGATGTCTTAACATGGCTCGTCCTTTTTGAAAATATGTGCCTTTATTTTCTGTGATGATGCATTGTCTGTGTGTATTTTCTTGTTCTTTCAGGGCATCTTCATTTCAAGAGTTTTGGAAGGGGGTCCTTCCGATAAGGCAGGGATCCACGTTGGAGACAGATTGATGGAGGTGGGGGGCGGGGGGAGGATTATTATTTAACTTGCATAATCTCTGTTACTGACATGGACTTGGATTGCACTGACTGACACAACAGTGACAAATACAACAAGTTAAGT
>JAOTIX010000038.1:1578114-1589876 GCA_027123715.1 Gaidropsarus macrophthalmus
TTTACAATGTATACCTCACATTCACCCATTCATACAATCATTCACACACCGACAGCGGGTCAACCATGCAAGGCGACGGCCAGCATGCCGGGAGCAGGTAGGGGTTGGGTGTTTTGTTCAGGGACACCTCAGGGACACCCTCATACTCACTCATGTATACATACATATATATATATATAATATATATATTTGAAATGTTACCTTGCACTGGTAATGCACATTCTGCTCCATAACGCACAGGACGTCTACAGATTGACATCAGGAAGACACTTTTACATCAAATTGAGCAATGTTGACCTGTGTTCCCGTTAGCAGAAAACAATGACTCATCTTGCAGTTGACATCTGTTGTCATAGGATTACGACACAAAATCATGAATACAAAGCAGACAAACTTAAGAAATGAAAAGGTGGTAACCACTGCTCAGTCGTATGAGTTACGTTGTACACCACGCGACACCCCAACAGAACCTGACTCGGGGTGTCCAGAGAAAGGTCTCTCATCTGCGGAGATGAGCGGCTGCGAGAAACGACGCTCACGGTGAACGATTGAGTG
The DNA here is from genome assembly GCA_027123715.1 of Gaidropsarus macrophthalmus. Lineage (NCBI taxonomy): Eukaryota > Metazoa > Chordata > Actinopteri > Gadiformes > Gaidropsaridae > Gaidropsarus > Gaidropsarus macrophthalmus. The sequence goes on from JAOTIX010000038.1 coordinate 1,578,670, forward strand.
CATGTCGTTGTTAAAGTTAGGGCAGGCGATTTCATTTTGTATATGTTCAACATCACGACAGAAAACCAATCCATCAATCGCTCTGACAGAAAAGAAGAACAACCTGTCTACCTGCCCGATCACGCTATGACACATGTGTTTTGGGGGAGTGGCTACTGGCTACTGTAGTGGCTACAGAGGTCTTAAAGGTTGTATTAAGGTTGCGATTCTGCCGTTTACTATTACCATTTGTTTTTGTTTACAATCAGAGCATAGAAGCATAGGCTGTATCAGTGACTCTGCAGCAAAAAAAAAAGAGTCTCTGTTGGCAGCCTATGCTCCGAGTGGTTTGGAGTGGCTGGTAGTACCCTTTGTTTTTGTGTACGATCTCTGAGCATAGGCTGCCTACAGAGACACGTTTTTTTCCAGCCTGCTTATGGGGCGGGCAGCTCGCGGATCGTGAGGAAAGATCAGATGAATGTGATTGTTTATGTTTCAGCTTAGAATCGCTGTTACAACCTTTAAGGGAGGTATAGATGGATACTTTTAAGTCTGGCGGGTTTTCTTCAAACGGCCTGCCCTGGTTTAACTTCGTACTTGTTGTCATCAGCTTACGCTGAAACCACACAAGGGTGATCTTAGGTAACCGCCAAGTGAAAATCTGCACGGCTGTTTATACGTTGGTATTCTGCAAGTGATGACATACCCATGACGATGGTCCAAGCCACAGAAATCATGGAGCTTACCGTAACAAGGAAACTTGTGTAATTTGACTTGCAAAAGCTTACGAGGCTCCGACCGGCAAACGCTGTTGCGTTTGTGTAAATCAACAAAGTACAATGAAGTACGAATCAATTTTGTAGGAAAAGGGTGTTGTTTAATTTCCTGTCTTTATCTCCTTGGAGGGCAAGATTGGCATGAAGATCTCACACAATAATGTTCTTTATTGAGGGAAATAGCTTAAGATATGGCTGATATTTAGGCCTACACATTTTATTGATAGATGGAGAGGTAATCCCTATTGAATAACTGCAGTGTGTGCATAATGATCACACAAGATAACTTCACTGTATTGTCATTCCGTCCTTTGATGCTGTCACACTACACATAACTTAAATGCTTTGACTCGACCTCTGGACGGTCCTATTGTGTGGGTGCAGTTAGGCGCGCATGGCATTGTCAGAAACCTACAAACTCAAACCGCAGCTCAGCACTAGCCTACATTAGGGTAAACATTCACTTCACTGAAATTACATTTTGGAAACTATGTTGCCGGAGGCAGATGTCTGCATGAACTTGCATGATGAAACGTATATATGGAGAGCCTCCATACATGAATGCTTCAGGGTCTCCGTCAGCTTGCACGAGATGTGGAATGTATTCCAATGTGATCACATGCCGGAGAACAACGTGTATGCGAGTGCAGACTGCCAGTTTCCCTTCATATTCCTCATCTCACCGCCGTACTCGTTCCCCTTCCTCTGCGACGCAGGTTTTCTGTTTCTAGTTGTGACTACGAAACATAGTTCCTAATTTTTCTTTCACAATAAACATGAACACACTGCTTGTTATGTCATCATGTCTGACATTCATCTTGACGTATGTGGGAGTGGGGTTGAACGTTTTGCTCAAGTGGTCAGGTCCTGGATTTGAATTCCTTCCCCTACACTACCTAGTCAAACATTATTAAGACTGTGTGTGTGTGCATTTGAGTGTCTGTATAATAGCAGGTATATAGATTTAGATATTTTTTGTCTGTGATGCTCTCCACCAATGCCACAGAGCTACTGGAAGTGCTCAAACTTCACTCAATGCCTCCACACTCTTTTGTTTGTTGTTTTACTTTGAGTTCTCCCACGATTTCCAAAATCTTCATTATGTTTCTGAAATAACACTGCCCTGTGTAATAAGTGTAATAAGAAAATGATTGCTCAAGCATCAACTGCTCTTCTTTCCCCCTCGGTCTACATGGTGTACCCCAAAGTCCTATTATAGGCCTCCTTTTGTTCGACTCTGCATGCTGTTAAAGCCTCAATTATGTCCCAGTAGCAAGCTCAGGGGGAAAATACATATCTAAACTCCTTAGGAGTACTGCAGTGACCTCTCGGATGGTACTACCCAAATTCTGTCCCTGGAGAAAGATCAGAGCAAAGAAATGGAGCTTAAGGTTACTGGAGTAAGATTAAAGTAAAGGTTAAAGGCTAAAGTAAAGTAAAGTAAAGGAAAAGAAACGTTACCTTTGACTATAAAGTGTGTTGCAAATTGGCAGAAAGGAATACACAACCATGGCTGTCTCACCTTAACGTCGCCTTTATAACATGGCTAATTGTAAATTGACTGGTCTCTCAAACGATCAAACCCACGATCGACCTGCTTTCCTCATGAGAAACTGGCGTCCACAGAAAAATGTAACCCAGCTGCCAAGTCTGCATTAGAGTGCTGAGCCTGCAGCAACAAATCAAATAATACCATCACTATATCCTAATAAACATTTATTACGTTCTAATAAACAATATCAAGATAAACATCAGAATCACAGTTATTTTGAGCAGTCAGGACGCATAGACTCTGGAATGTCCTCCCTGATCAGATAAGGCTAACGTCCAAGCCCCAAGCAACTTTAAACAAATGAAATCCCTTATCTTTGAGCCAATTAACTACTCTCAGCCTTTTCATATATTTGTAATTTGTATAATATTAGATTGCTGTGTCATATTTATTTATTTTGCCTTTGCTTCTTAAATTAATCATTGATTCTTAACAAATCACGACAAATAAGGTATTATTGTATTTCTATTTCTCAATAACATGATGATGAATCTTCTGATACTCTGTGGGACAATAGTTTCCAAGCTGCTCAGACTCTCACCTCTATTTACTCTTCAGCCTTGGGGGAAACGCAGAGAGGTATAGGGTTTCTAAAGTATAGGCCACCATTCAAACTGAAATAACTGGTTGGAATGAGTGGGGTGTTCGTACGGCTTCTTCTAAGGGTACTGAAATCCTACAGATGATCTTTCACAGACAATACGGGATTGTTTTATTGCTTTGTTTAAGCATGGGTGGGGACCAGCAAGAAGTGAACCCTTGGCCTGAACGCCTAGACGCTTTAGCAACAGCTGAACGGAAACAAAAGCAGATATAATAATTACAGCTTTCGTCTTTCTGTTTTGTTCGTGAACTTTGCATCTTAGATTAGACCCTTTGAAACTCCAGCACACACGCACACGCACGCACACACACACTCACACATAAACACACCTACACACACACACACCTACCTACACACCTGCACACACACACCTACACACACACAGACAGGTGGAGGGTGGGTGTGGCTATGTGTCAAACAGGTTTATGGCAGCCAGTGAGCAAGTTTGGAGAGCTATTTGCATGTCCGGACTAGAACCCACACCCTCCACCGACCGAAGCTTCTCATGTTGAGACACTTCCTTCTTTGTGTATTAGCCTGGCTGGCCAGACGACAGCCTCTCATTCTCATGGCGTGTACAAAGTATATGTGGACTTTATTTCAATGGGACACTTTAGGAGCAGTCAAGAGGTGTTTTGCATAGTTCACAATATATATGTAAGTAACTGCAGGTACAGCACATTATTACTCCACATTCAAATTGATTTGCTTTTGGGGGGATATAAAGATGGTAAATGATAAGTTTATATAGTGTATAAATCTGTTTAACCGTACATTTCCTCAGTAAATGAATGAGTGACAGATAAGACTAGCAGCGCAGAGCCCTTCTCTGAAAATCATTTGTTCAATCTTAGTACTGCATAGCGTTACAGGTTTAACAGTGGTTGTATTTTCTTGGATATGCAACTTTACATGAATTAATGCAACTTTACATAACTTTACATAACCTAGGCGGCCTTGTCTATGTTAAACACAAACCACTATGCGGGGCTTCAACTCACAACAATGTGTCCGACTGCCTCAGGCACTGGGAGTAAATCTATAAACTGATAAACACACACCCTGAAATGGGTAAAAGATCACTTTGGACAAATACAGTTGCAACTTGCTGTATTCTGTGTTTCAATCTATGATGGCTAAATGAAATACAATAGGCTTGCAATAAACTGTTCAAACACTGCAGTAAATTCAGAATAGGATGTCCACCTACATAAGTATGTTAAGTATACCTTGTGAGACACCAAAAACAAGTCAAACAGCTTTATTGTCAGATGTCGTTTTTTTCGCAATCTATGTCGTACTGCATTAAAGTCATTTTAAGTGGTGGTCCCTTGTAGCTATGGCATTAACCTTATGGTACAATGTGTTCCTTGTAAGGACAAGACCTTCGCCCCTTTCCCTCCCTAGATATTCTGTAACCTGTAAGTATTGTCTCATGGTCATATATGCACACATTCTCCCCGATATTCAGCGCCCGCCGGTGGCCTCATGATGGATTCCCAGGCTTTGTCCAACCTGTCCTCTCTGAAGGGAGAGTTCAGACCCGAGGACTTCATCCAGCCCCACTACAAGGAGGTCTACCGCCTCGCCATCGACCACCTGGTGAGAGGTGGCAGAGACACGTACCAGGAGTTCCTCAAGGGGGAGCGTGTTGGGAGCTTCCTGTCAGATGACGAGCAGCTCTTCATCACTGCCAATGCCCAGACGCCCCCGGCCGTCGAGCAGGCCGAGGACGTCCGTCAGGGGCCGTCCGACAGCCACTCCTCCTCCGGGACCTACTGGCCCCTGCACTCGGACGTGGTGACCCCCGACCTGGAGCTGGGCTGGCCCCAAGTGATGCACGAGAGGCTGCAGACCAGCGTGGATTTGCTGCACCACCCGCCGCGACACAACAGCCCCCCCATCAAGGAGGTCATACGCAAACACATTCAGGACGCCAGACAGGTAACCCCACCGCGTGTGTTCAGGCGGCGATGGCGGTCTTGTTACGCCTGCCGGCACATTGGTCAGCCTCTTGCATACCCCCCCCCGGGCTTCACCCCAGAAGACTGATCTGGGTGGTTCCTTTCTCGCACAACGCGTCACCGTTTTCCTTCGAGGCAGTCCCACACTTCTTTTGTTGTGTCCTTCTTCCAGCTTAAAGGAGGTTCTGGGTGGGTATCGAGCGTCACAAATCTGGTTCTGCAGCTTGTCGTCATGCGATTTAAGTGCAGAGGCAGTGGTGCCAGGAGTTTGTCCAAACAAATCCTGTACAATATTATTTCCTGATTTGGGCCTGTCTGATGATTCAGTGATGACAGTTATGCCCGGCTCAGCAGGTTGAACAGTTGTTTTTACATTAATTGTTATGCTTGTTGCTGAATGTAGAACACATTTAATAACACATTTTGGAGGGTTAAACTCTTTTATATAACGTGTACTCAACCAATGTCTAGCTATGCGTGTTTATATGCAAGTCAATTATTTGGGAAAATATATTAAATGTATTTTTGTATCGTCAGCGTCTGTGCGTCTGTCAACCCACATTTGAATAATGTACTATAATGTACTACAATAATGTTTTATTATTGTGGTTATAATCCTGGATTTCCTTCAATCTTGCCTCTATCTACTACTTCTCATATATAAGGAAGGAATCCTGTTCATACCTCTCAGAAAGATTTATAAGTGCAACGGTAAATTAAACAAAATCCTATAACATCAATCCTTTCTGTTTGCAGGTCATTGCGATCGTGATGGATATGTTTACTGACATCGATATATTCAAAGAGACTGTGGATGCAGCTGGGAGGGGAGTTCCTGTCTATGTGCTTCTGGATGAACTCAATTTGAAAAGCTTCCTTGCAATGGCTGAAAATCAGGATATAAAAATTCCACAGCTTAGAGTATGTACACATATATTACTTTTCCTATGCTATGCCTACTTTGTCATACTGTACATTACTTACACAGTTACAAGTAATATGTTATGGAGTTGATTTACTCCTTGTTCTCTTTTTAAACAGCCGGAAAGTAAATGTCTTAAAGAAGGTGGAGATATCAGACCGCCATTCTAGGCTTCTCTTGTTTTAACTGGGTGGGGTTATAATTACTTACTGGCAGGTTAAATGATTCTAGCACACCTTGTGAATCCATGTTCAGTTGTAGTTCAACCCTTCTGATGATAAAAGTGGGATGTTTTTACATACATACTCTTGATGTTTTCTTTTCCTTTTATACCGCAGAACATGAGAGTGCGAGTGGTTCGAGGACATGAATACCTCAGTCAGTCAGGAGCTAAGTTCCACGGAGCAATGAAGCAGAACTTTCTCCTGGTTGACTGCAAAACAGCCATCTATGGCTCCTACAGGTATGTGGTGAACTCCTCAACAGAAAGCCTTGCTAAGTAAAACAATACAATCTGTGTCTACCTTCCAAGAAATATTTGGGTCAATTCATCTTTTTTGTCAAAAGTTATCTTTTCTAATAGGGACCTTACATATTGATATAAGTAATATAAGCACAGGAACAGATAACGCAATTTTAATACCCCAACAATGGTGGGTGATTCAAAATATCATCCAATGTTCAATGTCGAATATGTGCTGTAGAATCCTTTGACAAGTGGACACCCCTATTATATTGATTATTTCTTATAACAAATCACCGATGACCCTTTGTGTTTTTTCATAGCTTCATGTGGTCCTACGAGAAGATCCACCTCAGCATGGTGCAGGTTATAACCGGCCATCTGGTGAAGTCTTACGATGAGGAGTTTCGAACGCTCTATGCCCGGTCCACGGTCCCAGAGCAGCTGTGCCCTCTGCCGGGTTTGTCCAAAGACCTGCCAAACGGCCGTCCCGGATTTACATCGTATGTCACAAACTCCTGCAAGACTTTTGAACGCAAGAATCATCTGAGGCACTCCCTTGATGCTGCCTATCTGAAATCTTGTGAGAGGCAGGTCACCATGAAGCTCCCCGAAGACAGGCTTTACGAAGAGCCGAACGAACACATGCTGCTCAATGACTACAAGTTGGGCGGTTTCAACCCCACACCTCAACTGAACCCTGTCGAGATGTCCAACTACCTCAAAAGACACAGCTACGCGGCTGGGGACAGACAGAACAGCTCTCATATTCCACAGAATGTGAAGCACGGGTCCAGCAACTGGAATATCCCTCGGGACACATGCTCTCCTCAAGAAAGCAATTTCTTCCCCATGATGGATGACTTCTCCCAAATGCCCTACATGTGCAGAGGCCAGGACATGCGTCCTTCATACAACGTCAATGAGAAGCATCTCCTTTCTGTGCAGCAATATATGCCTACTCTAGAGAACACCTCAAAGTCCTTCATGAGAACGTGGAGGATAGAATCTTACCTCAAAAACCCTGAAACTTTATTTCCAGAGGCATTTGACCAGTACGAATCACCAGACACTGATCCAAACTCTTCGTTGCAGTCTAGGATGCGTTCCTCCCTTGTATTTAACAATGCTATTCCAGAACATTTAGAGAATCGTGGTTACGTTAGCCCTGCTCGGCACTACTCTTCGATGCAATGGGGTATGACAGATGAGGAGGACAAAAGACGAAACTTTGAGGAATTCAAGATGAAAAGCCTACAGATGTTGGATAACACAAGGGATAATGTTTGCTATAACACAGGCAAGATTGCACAGCATCCCATCTACGCAAGCCTCGGCAGACCCAATGGGGGCAAGGTCATGAAAAGCCCAGATATTTTGACAGACGAATGGAATAAGAGACACAGTGTAGCCGACCCACGAAACAACAGTGAGCTCAGAAGTCCCTATGAATCCCCAGGTCACATGTATGGAGTACCGTTTCCCGGGAGGCACACGGAGAGAGGCCCAGAAAGGGTCTCGACCCAATACGGTCATTATGGGTCGAATCTGAATGAGGACCGACGGTCAGTGTCCCATTATGATGTCAAGAACATGGCGGACATTCAGAAACCGCCCTCGTGGCAAGAGCCACCGTCTAGAACTGTATCTGCAGCCGCACTTGATGGAGAGAGCAAGGGGACACCGTTTAGATCCAAAGAAACGACCCAGCACGATTTTCTGAAAAAGAGCTCCAGGAAGATCAGGTCTTTGCTCAACATACCGGAGAAAAAAGAAGCGCTCCACTCGCAAAGCGTTGAACAAGTCAGTTTGAAATCAGGCACCAGCACAGACACTTTAACGGCTGAGGATGAAGGACAGCGTTCCCAGATCTTCCTCGGTCGAGATCCTCAGCGCAGTGCGATCCAGCCTAACAGGATCTCCTCGGACATCCCCCAGAGCAGGCTGACGCACTCCTTCGGGAAACCGTCGAGTCCTCGGTTCAACATTGAGGAGCATCGGCAAACTTCTCCGACCGCCCTTGGGCCTTCAAGGATGCCGCCGCAAAACATGCTCAGTGACGCAAGGTTAAGGGCGATGTACGACACGGCGAATCTGCGCAAGGATCCACTTGTCGAGAGCCAACAGAGAAGCAAATTTGAATCACGCCGTGCTTCTGAAAGGAAGCCTTTTTCACATCCTGAGCCATCGGGTCTTGCTCAGGCGCCTTCTGAGGAGAGAGGCAAGAGCTCGGCGATGAAGAAGGCCTCCGTGATGAACGAGCATCGACCTAGTCGCGTGTCCCTCGGCCCGCATGAAAACAAACTAGGCAAACTCATACAAAAATGGATACACAAGAAATAGGCGACATGAGTAGGCAGACATAAGGTGTTTGAACAAGGGGGATCTTTCTCTTTTCAGTACGGCTGTTTCAAATTTCTCCATCAGAAGAGAATCAATTAAATCGCACCTTTGGGTGCTTAAGGTGTTTCTGTTTGTGATATGATCAACAGTGTTAATGTTTTATGTTTACTTTAAAGGTTGTATCAGCGATTCTGCCATTTGTTTACTCATACCATTTGTTTTTGTGTACGATCTCGGAGCATCGTACAGCTTGCGGATCGTGAGGAAAGATCAGATGAATGTGATCATTAATGCTTCGGCCTAGAAATGCTGATACAACCTTTAAAGTTGCATTTGGAAAATAAAATTTCTATCTTCATTTAGAAAGGTTATTTAAGCTATCAACAAGCTTGCTTGCTGGATAGTCCTAGTAGTATGAGACGATAAAGCAATTAAAATAAAATAATGTAGGCCTATACATTATTTAAACGTATTTTGAACAAGTTTTGTTTTCCAAAATGTATCATGTTTCTCACAAAGGTCTTATGGGATTTTATAGGATATTTTTGCAGCGTTAGCCGTTATTTTAACAATTCCTCCCAGACAGACTGACCGCTTATTAAAGTTTCATTCTGTCACAACCTTCTTGTTTTCACTGACAATGTTTTGGCTCTCTCTCAGATGACACGTAAACTTAAGTGTTCAGACGCAACATATAATTAGCAAAGTCATAATCACAATAGTTCATTATGTTCCTTGAAATTAACACACCTTTTCCACTGCATCCCTGTTTGGGTGTTATCATTGTATGGGTTCTTATTATAATGCAGTAACGGTCTTTGCAAGCAAGAAATATAAATATCTATCTTATTTCCTCATTGACGTTACTAATAATTGGTAACATCAACAAGTCAATAAAACATGAGAAGCAATAGCACGTATGCCTTGTAACCAAACTCACAACTTGAATCAATTTAGATTTGCGAAGACCTTCGACTCAGACTTACGTCTCAAACTAAACTCTCCACGTGCTGGGCCTCACAGTAGCCACGTCTCTATCACGTCCGTAGAGTGTCTTCAGTATTGTGTGTTTGTGTGTGCTCATAGACCTATGTAATGTTTTCTTTACTTATATATATATAGCTGTGCCCAGACTTATAATGTTAGGGTTAGGGATGGATATTTCACACATAATACACGATGGGCCAAGAAGTCCCAACTTATATTGATCAATCAATAATGATTACTACTGAAGGTCTGTTTGTTTGTTTGTTTACTCAACGCCATGTCAATTCTGCAGATACGATTGTACCGAGAGGTGTTATTATTTAATAGGATCTAGGCTATGATAGACACCTCCAGAAACACGCGTGGCGCCGCATTAATACGTGTGTTATATCTTTTAACTCGTTATTGTGTCTGTAAGCTATACCCACAAACAAGGCGCATAAGGGCAAGTGCTGCGGAATGGTGTGGATTAAAACAGGGACAGAAGTGAACCGTGAGTAGTCAATGAAAGAGCGCTCAACGTCTGGCACACAAGCGCGTCTTTTTTCTCAGCAGCGCAGAGCAGGGCGCATCCCTGCGCCGAATGACCACAGTGCTTCCATTTATGTCAGCTGTGTGAAGCATGTCGTTTTTCACGTTGTATGCAATGTTTAGTATTAAGTGTGCGTATGCGTGCGTGACACATACACACACATACACATGAATGCATATGCGCATACACACACACACACGTGTGCGCATGTATGCATTATGTATGTATGTGTGTGTGTGTGTGTGTGTGTGTGTGTGCGCGCGCGCGCGCGCGCGCGTGTGTGTTGGTTGTTTTTTTTTGCATCACTTTGACGCTGTGTACAGGCGAATCTGCAGCGCGTCTCCACAAGGTGCGAGGAATTCTATTGACTCTGTAGCGCAGTCACCTGCTCGAAGCTCCAGGGTGGGCGCAGCGGGGGTTTACGGCTTTACCGTCACCAGATGTCTGGGTCTGAGATCACTGTCATTTCGGACTGTGGAGAGTGTCGCCCTTCTGTCGCCCATATGAATAACACTAATGAAGTGGAACAACAACTGCGTCTTCCTTCTCGTGTGGTGGATGAGGATGATGAACTTGTGAAGTACATCTGGAGGGAGTATCTACAGCCCAAGCAGTATGAATGGGTTCTCATCGCAGGATACATTGTGGTGTTTTTCGTTTCCCTTATTGGAAATTCACTCGGTAAGTTATACCATTTTAGTCATAGTATTCAAATGAATATTTATTTAACTTGTTTTCCGTGGTAGAGTCTACACGTTTTTACATTTAAAAATATATATTTTTTTTAGAAACACAGTACAACTACATGAATAAAATAAATGTTATTATTGATGTTTGATGATAAGCTATTTAGATCAATGTTGTTTCATATTTTCTTTATGGTTTATTGTGCGTTCGTCGGTTTACAGACTGCAGTCGCTTCAAGTGGCTGCAATTGATTCATTCCTCTGAAGCAAAATGAAATGTCAACCACTATATTTTATGTATTCCCGTACTCCAATGTTTGAATATCATAAATATATAGGCCTATTGTATTTATAAAGTATTTATGGTGAATATATACTCTTGCTGTTGTATGTATATAT
>JAOTIX010000038.1:1603659-1614382 GCA_027123715.1 Gaidropsarus macrophthalmus
CACACACACACACACACACACACACACACACACACACACACACACACACACACACACACACACACACACACTTAGGTTGTGGACAACTGGTGGGAAGATCTAGAAAATATATAAGTTCAATTGATACGTCAATACATCAAGAAACATCCTTTCTGATCTGGGTCGGCAATTATCTCGTCAGCGATGTCAACACGTCAACGAAGAGGAGTGTGTCTCCGTGTGTGAGTTTGACGGGCAGGCCCGCTGGAAATATCTTGCGCTCATTTAAATTCTGGGATTTCTTCGGCGGCTCGGTTTTGAGTCATCTTCCTTTGTGCACAGGCCCGGATCACGTTACCTCGCGCTTTGTCCTGGTTGATTGATGGCCTCCCTGTCTCTTTCTCCCTCGCTCTCCCTCTCTCTAGTGGCCCATTGTGAGGCGCACATTTGTTTTGGAAGCAAACAGTACCGTCTCAGTACAACAACACTCATATTCATAACGAGGCGTGGTGCGCACGCGGCCGGCGGGTTTCAAATACGAGACGCACAATAAGCACAGGAGACAGTGACGTGTTGTCAGGCACGTCTGTTTAAGATCATTGCCGTGAAACAATGTTCACTGAAGTTTGAATTATGGTTTGTAGTTGTTTTTATCTTATTGAAAAAGGTCTGCCTTTTTACTACCTTTTTATTAGTAGGGACATTTGAGAAACTTTAGATTTTTAACCAAAAACAAATGAATCCAAAGGAGTGTTTTCACAAAGAGGTTTGTAAAACGAACAACTAGGTTGCCCTGACCTTTGCCAAACCTTTGCTTGAGAGTCTCTTTCAAACACCTTCCCAAATTATGGGTTGCCCTCCATCAAAGAGTTAACGAAAATCCGGTGGAGGACAAAGATAGGCTGGAGCCCTTTATTCCTTCCTGGGGATCGTGTCCATACAGGTCTATAACGAGGTCCGTTTGTGATCAGTCCTATGACATCGACTCATTTATATGTACAATGTGGATGTGAAGTAACAAGTTACTCCCTGGCGTCGCTTGACGTGGGCCATGTAATGAAGTGACCGACCGCTTCGAACACACAAATGAAATGTAAAAAAACTCAACTAAAACTCAACTTGTTACACAATCTGAAGGAAACGATTGCTATGATGGAAAATACACAAAAGATATGGATCTTTTTTTGCCACTGTACGTCAAACATCTCTAAGAATAATGGTTGGGGAGCAGCATGACATATGGTCACCTGGCCGGCTGACATCGGATGTTCTAGCTAATAACGTTAAAGAGAAAATCGCATTAGCTCCTCAAGTTTAACATCTGGAGGAGATGTCTCCTCAAAGCAGGCCGGGGAGTGACACTAATGGATGCAAGCCGCACGTTGTCAGAACATATTCCTGGGGCATTTTTGTGGTTTGGACGATATGTATGTGCAGCACTGTATGAGGAATGGTGGCGTGGCTGTGGGGGAACACTGCTGCTGCATCGAGAGAAAAAGACAAATCACCACAACATTTGTTTTCTTCGTCGAGAATATCATGCATCACCATTATCTTTTCAAAAGTGTCCATGTAGGCCCTCTCGGCTTTCAGCTGGACCAGGAACAATGGGCCTCTTCATCTTCAGGTCCGTCACGGCACAGGCCAGGACGGAGGAATCTACATCGTACTTCACATGGATGCTTCCCCTTCCTCTGAGGAAAAACACTCTGTCAGCCTCAGCGCTGTCCAAGCGTCCCTGAGTTCTATCCTCCTGCCTCAGCAGGAACCATACATCTCTTTCATCTCGCCAGCAGAGCTTGACTCCCGTTCCTCCTCGTACCTTCTACCTCCACCCCGACCCCCTGAGCCTGCTGGTGTGCCATGTCTTCTCTCCCTCACTCTGGTTTTGTTTTTACAAACTATTTCCCCATGTTGGGGTCGGCGTCCCTTCCCCCCCTCCTGAAACATGCCCCCCTCGCGGGGCAGTCTGTGGGTTCCACCTCACCAGCACCTTCACCAATGGTATCCACATCTCCTGCTCTTTCTATTCTGGTGGTTCATGGACGATGAGGTAAGGGTCTTGGCCATCTCGTCCAGATTCTAAAACACTGCGTCAGACTGATGCCCCCTTGTTTCCCTTATATTATTCACAGAATGTATCAAATTTGCCTCTGAATCTCAATAATTCCTAAACAATTGTTATCTAAGTAAGGGCTTTGGTTTTGTCGATAAACCTGAAGCAGCAGGCTCATTTGCCTCGGTTCCAACCAGACATAACACAGCGCAGCAGTGCTTTGTCACTTAGGCACCATCCAACAAATCACAAAGAATCAAGGCCCAATTGCACCCCCGAAATTTTGCACGGGGTTAATTGACCCTCACCGATGCCTAAGAAGTACGCCCACCTCACATGGAGCCCTCTGGCCCTCCCTTATCGATGCATGGGATGGGCTGCGTGAGCGGCACTTCCTCACCTGCAGGGCGGTGAGGATGTTGGCGAGGGCCTGGCCGTAGGTGTCGTGGCAGTGGACGGCCAGAGCAGCGCGTGGCACCTCCTGCATCACGCTGTGCAGCATCGCCGCCATGGAGCCCGGGGTGCCGACGCCCACCGTGTCCCCCAGGGACACCTCGTAGCAGCCCATCTCGTACAGCCTCTTCGCCACCTGCAGAGGATTCAGTCACTTAGGAGAACGCTTTCATCCATTTGGGTTTTTTTTTTTTTAGGACACATGGTATTCATGAGCGGATAAGGGAAAGGGGAGCCTAGAGGTACGCTGATACAGCGGAATAAGGGGTTCGTACCCGGAACCTTTTTGGCCCCGGTAGCCATCTATGACCGTTGGAATCAGGGCTATCCTGAGATTACAAAACTCAATTATACATAATATTTGAAAAGTCCAGGATGAGTTGCTGTTAAATCATTATGCAGACCTTTTTACCATAAGCGACTTTGATGTTGTTTATGTTATCATGGAGTATTATATGTATGACATAGGTGCCTTTCTGCTTGGACTCATCCTAATAACTAGCATATTAGGGCACCCCGACGACTTGGGAAATCTAAGGAACTCAAGGCATGACACCAACTGAAACATTAAAGATGTAGTGGAAATGATTAATGACCTGGGTCACTTTAGAAGGGTCGATGTGGCCCTCGTGCGGGCACCCCAGGGCGCAGGACACATACCTGCAGGAGATAAGGTGCATGGATCGCTTTATCTTGAATGTCATCGTCATCATATGGATTCTAAATAAAGTTGAGTCAAACAAAGATAGTGAAATCGTACGTTTCTAATGTTAATTTCTTTAAGTTTGAAGAAATGTTGAATTCTTGAACATAAATGCAACACTGAATATGTTATAACACATAACAAAACTACAGTAGCTACCTGTGGCCAATGCAGACCTAATGTAGTACAGAGGTCGCAAAATCATCCTTCATCAAATGGACAAATATGACTTTAGGGTCATGTCAAAATGGGCTACAGTCTTTTTGTTTGATAAGTAGCCTAACCTTTAAGAAAAATATGAGAAATCTGAAATAAAGTGTAAATATTATCACGCCGGTGGCTGGTGGCTTATTGCAACGTGACGATATTCTATACCTTCCCCGGCGAAGGCCTTGATTTGTTCTGTCCGACGTACATGTGTGTTTGTGGTTTACCGAGGCATATAATAGCTTGGTGCACATCTGGAACGTAGTGGAACGGAAAGCACTCCCTTGCATAACGGATTATATTTTTCTTCATTTGGAGATAAATATAACATTTTGTCTTTTTTCTTCTTCTCGTTAGCGTTAGATCCGAGTAGTCGGTATTAAATCCGATATGTGGTTTTACTCCTTGTCAAGGGGACACTGTATACCCAATACGAACCCGCGCACTGGGATTTGCCGGTCTTTGGCGGCGTTAACGACTTCCTCGAACCTCAGCATGCTCTCATCAATGGAGCAGTTGATGTTTTTCCGACTGAAACTCTCAGAGGCCGACCCGAACACCGCTACTTCGGTAGCACCGGCCGCAAGCTGAAATAATAACAAAAACGCTGCAAGACCTAAAAAAAAAATCTTCACAGGTATTAAAGATGTCAAACAATGTCAACAAGTTACAAAAAACAAAACGTCCCCATAAAGCGATGAATAACAGCACCCACCGCGTTTTGGAAGCCCTGCATGTTGGGCGTCAACACGGGATAGCGGACGTTCGGTGACTTCCGGATTCCTTGTAGAACATCGGTGTGGTCGGCCATCTACGAACATTTGGTAGGGGGGAAAAAATGAGTTGGGGCTCGTAGAGCCAAACCTTATGGAAGGGCAAAATGGCAAACTCACATTTTTAAAACAACGACCGACAGTGCCAGTTATGCTTGACAAATACACGTAAAAGTAAAAGTCTTGGTTATTTCTTTCAAAAACTGGCTGAATAAGGTGTGTTGTCAAAGGAGGTGCGGTAGACAGTTTTTAAAATGGACGCTCCATAAATCACACGCTGCGGTACGAGGTCTCACACAGATTTATTACCTGGGGTACCCACTTCGAAGACACGAAGCTGGTGGCCTCGATCACAGACAGCCCCGTGTCTGAAAGCCTGTCTATCAGCTGGACTTTGACCTCCGTCGGAACGATTTCCTGAAGCAGAATCAATTTCAAACATTGGTTTTATGGAGATGATTTCATGGAAGGCTGGAAGCTACACAAGACAAGACAAAAAAAGCTACGTCTCTTATTTTTTTCCACATTTTACACATTTGCAAATCGCAAAGATTTACTGGACTCACCTGGTGAATCTTAAAAATATTAACTTTTTTATATACATATAAATTGAGGAAATGTAACCTTTGACTTCATGTCAGATTGCCAGGCTGTTATGGATGGGAATAAAAAAGTAAGGAGTTGCAAGCCCTTGGTACCAAAGCTAAAGCATCAAAAGGCTATCTAGGGAACCTGTGTCATGTTTTGTGTTGAATTTAAGGAACATTCAAAGCGTGCGATATTTGAAAAGAAAATGTGAAACAGATGCTGACTGCTATCATGAACCAACAGCTTGCACGTTCTATAAAATCCCATGAATATCACGATTTACAGGAATAGCGATCATCCACCACATGATGGGGGCCGACTGATGGAAAAGTTTCCTATCTGCAATATCATCTAATAATTAAACTCTCATGACGTTTATAGGAGCATACCTTTTCATTTTGAAGCCCATCTCTTGGTCCAACTTCGACAATTTTCACAAACTCTGGGTACTCGTGCGATGGAAGACTCTGGAAAGATATAAAAGAAAATGTGTTTTTTTTATAGGGGGGTGAACTGGTGAATATATTGTATTATAAATAACTCATGGTTTAATCTTTCTTTAGAGTGCACAACATGACCAACTCCAGCCCAGCTCCAGAAACACAGAGGAGTTAGATCTGTGATAGCATTCAGATGTAACCTGGAGATACTTTGGAGATGATGAGGAACGCTGAAGCGACTGGCCTTGGGTTTCAAATTGTTCACCAATAGTGATTGCGGGCTTTGGAATGTGGGGAAAAGGTAAAAACAGCTTTAAAGGCTCAGTGTGTAAAACAGAGTTTAACCTTTCCAGCGCTGTTTGTCCCTTCTGGGCCACAGTACAAACGTGGAGGAGCACCCACCCTCTTTATAGATACATAGGGCTCATTCTAAGGTAACTGAAAACAAATATTACGATTTCAATAGGATTTTACACTAATACACTTCTGCTACGTCCCTTCCGCTAGATGCCACTCAGTCGTATAGACTACACACCCTAACTAGTTTTACATTCAACTTGCAGGTCTTGTAATAAAAATAAATACATACATAAAAAATAAAACTGAATAACTTGGTACGAAACATTTCTTACTAACATAGAGCCACAACCTCTCTGAAGATGGGTTTAGTTTAATTTAAAGATGACAATGCAGTATTCTCTTTCATTTCGCATCAAGGCATGCGTAGTAATACAGGCTCAGTGTTGTCATCCCACCTTCTCGTCCGCGAGCCAGCGTGTCAGCCACGGGTAGTCACGAGCGAACTGCTCGTGGCTCAGACAGTGTTTCACTGTCGCGGGAACGTTGCCCATCCAAACAGCCGCCTGTTCTTACAGCATCCGTGTCGTTGTTGCCGTGTTTGTCCCCAACCTGCTCGGTAGAAACACGTCGTTTCAGGGGGAAACGCCTTGCGCGTGTCTTCCCTGGTGCAGCGATTGATATGCTAATGAATGTAGCACGGAATGACGCCGAGGCTAGCAAAGATGCTTGAGTGGATTACATCAGAGGTCGTGTCGGATGATGCAGCAGACCGTAAATCGTGATTCAGCTGTTGCCATGGCAGCAGCATCACATGAACAGAGATAGGGCAGAGAGAGAGCCCGGAGAGAGAGAAACTGTAGTGGTTGGTGAAGGTGTTTTGTCTATGCTACAGAGCACAGCTACAACAAAAACATGTACCAAAGACCGATCACTTGGGTGTGAAAACCATGCGTCTAGCTAGCACCGCACATACGACCGCTAGCACAGCCTTTACGACCGCTAGGATGCGTTGCCCCAGCCTGCTTATTCAACGTCAATCCACCTTCCTGTTGCGAGTCTGCTCTGATTGATCTCTTGTGACCTAAACAGCTGAACAGTTTCCATTGCCAAACGCCCCACCGCTGCCAATATCAACTGCAGCGTGTAATAAAATCCCTTGTTAAGCCAGGGCACACTGTACCACAGAAAGGCTCATTCTTTTAGCACAGATGTTAACAATACGATGGCTTAATGAAGGCCTCGCACTAAGGCAGCCCTCCTCCATGATAAACTGTCCGCTGATGAGAACCCAATAGTACTGAGTACTGATTCTGGATCAGCCATGCACTTTTTTCGTGACCTCAAAACTAACGTTGCTCGTGTGGGTCAATTCATGTCCATGACATTCATATTTGATTTGATTTATATTGTGTCTCATTTTGTATTCAATTTTTAATATAATATGCATGGATGTATCTGTGGGGGCTATCAGTTGAACCTTCTGCTTAATTTATTGGTTTTTTTTACTCAAGCTTAATGTCAGTTATATTTGCCAAAGTATACATCCTCGGTTTGGTTCTTCATGCAGCAGAAGTTCACTGGTTTAATTGACTTGACATTTCTTTTCTTTCTAAAGTAACAGCTGCGGAGAGGAAAGGAAATCTTAAAATCAGCACAATAGTCCAACTAAAGAGCTGTTGAACTTGGAGCAGAACGCCTTTGTTAGGGTCCATGATAGCTTTCACAGTATAAGTATTCATACAACATAGACCCTGCATTGATTTGATCAAATATAACTTTACAGTCACATATAGAGACATAACAACAGCATTCACCTCTTCTCACGCTTAAGGAATAACCTTTCTCACTTGCGGTGAAGGTGAAAACAGACCAATAAAACAGACTTCTTTTGTAAATAGACAATCTTTTTTTCAACAACAGCAACAGCGGTGGGAAGCAAAGCTCTACTTATAGACGGTAGGCCTCCTAGGCCTTTCAATGGGAAGGTATTGTTGACGTTCTTTCGAGGGGACCCAGCAGTGGAGGTTCATCCTGACAAGCAGCAGCTGGAGAGGGTTTCACTAAAGAGCCCCAGGGGGGCCCCAGCACACACAAAGCCATGCAGCACAGGTGAATGCAGAGCCGTTTTTAAACAGATAATACAAGCGGACGGCTTTTCGGCCTCATAAATATAGATTCTAATTCTGTAATTTTTCTCTTCCCATGCCTACTTAAAACGTGTTCTGTCTTGGCTCAAAGTGGAATCTGATATTTGAAAAGGCTTCTTTTGATTCCACAGTCCACCGGCTGGACATTGTTAATGCTAATTATAGTAATGAAGCATAGCGCCATCTGGTCTCTTTAAAAAATATGTTTTATTCAAATTGTGGCATGCATGTTCACAGTGAGTGGAACAAAAACAGAAGAAAAAAACCCTGTTTTGACCACTGGATGGTATATCTTTAAGGATCATAGGTTCACCAAATCCCAAATGACAACAGGTCTGTTAGTGTTGAGGGGAAACAGGTTACGGCCTATATTTAGTCTGTCTCCATTAGACATGGGCATGGCCCGCCTTCCTCACTGCACATGCAATACATTCTCGTCACTATCAACACTTTAGCCTCCATCTCTCACAGGCGAAGAACACTTGTGTATCCAGTGCATTAGTGCAACATTGCTTCCTTGTTACGGTTCCTACGATCAAACACTATACGTCCTAAAGTATCATACTGTAAACTAAAAATTATACCGCCTGCCACTGAATGGACATCTTTTTTACTAACTGGAGGGAATATTCTCTGTGTTTTGTGTTTGGATGAAGGGGGGAGGGGAGGGAGGAGAGCAGATGTTCAAAACATACTTTATGGGGTACAGGTTTCGGCATGGCATGAAAGAGTTTTAAAGCTCTCAGATATACACTGAAAACAAAGTGGAAGAAGGAAAACAGGAACCAGATTAAATTGATTTTCATCCTACATCCGTCTTCAATTTCTCCATTGTGGATTTTACTGAACTGTAACAACAGAAAAGTGCCATGACTGGGAGATTGGCCCAATTTCCTCACCCTGAATGCAGTATAATGGCATAATCCATTAGTTCGTTTTTTTCCTGTTTAACCACGATGCCTGGCAATTCTTACACACATTGTTTTTCAAGGAAATAAAGACAAATAAATCCTGTGTTTTTTTTAAGTTGTGGCCCATGCTTAGAATTTGTGAAGAAGATTGTCGTGATCCAAGCCAACTTTCCTACACACACTCCTTGGAGAGAGCATGTGTGTAAAAGATTACCCAGAAGCACTCACACGCCATTGGATCCCATGGCTGCAGGTCACTGAAGTCAGTGACCTGATCCTTTGCTTTTCAGTCATCAAATGATCACCTAGTGAATAGGCCAAGGCTAGTAAAAGTCACCGGAATCCGAATTCAATCTGAGAATTTGTCGGGCTCGGCATGTGTCGTTAAAGTTCACCTCGGCTCGCACCGTGGCTAATGAGCCCAGACATGAAGGCCACATTGTTCTTTAATTACAAGGGACTTTTGTTTTTGGGGGAAACAGTTTTTCAGCTGAAATATTAAAGGTTCCGTATGGAAACCTTCTCGGGCCTATTCATTACAGATAGTACGGGGCCACAGATGCCAGCAGATGTTTCAAAGTAGCTTCAGATATATTGTGCATTGTGTTTAATTGTACTTCTGGGGAATCCATGGCTGGAAAAACTCTCCAACGAGGTCATAAAGTTGGAGTTTGTTTTCTTAAATCTGTCCACGTCTCTTCTCAAAGGAAATTAGATATAAACAAAATTTACTGCCTAATAGTGTATTTGTTGTTGACATCCATTTTTCCTCAATGAAAATGCATGGCATTAAAAACCATAAACATTTTACACAGATATATTATTATTTTAGTATTTAATTTAGCATAAATATATACAGTATATATAGGTATATACGGTATATATATACGGTATATAATTCATTTCGCTGCCCATGTCGTCCTCTTGGTTGCGTATTTACTCTAATGCTTACCTCTGCGGTTTAGCCAAATAAAGTTTGGCTGAAAATAATTCTCACTTGGCTCTGAATTCGAAACCACCCACTCTTGGATTTAAATGTCTCACCACAAACAAACAAGTTTATATGTGTTGCTCAGCCACATATTTACAGTTGTGCTGATAACCACAGAACGACCAAAGAAGCCCTTCGCTGCGCACGGAACCACTTAGAACGGACGCTGCTGTGTGTATTTCAATCCTGCACTGCACCAAACTATTTAAAGATTCCACAAGGTTTTCGCAGTAGTGCTGGTTTTTCGTTGAAACTGTACTTATGTCACATAAAAACACCAAGCACATCTTATTTTGGGAAAGTGGGCCATCTCAATAATACAAAGCATTAACCCAAGTCAGACTTCAGTGAATGATGTGAGATCGCATGGGAACATTTCATTTGAACAGTTTTAAACATTATAGGCCTTTGTTCTGAGGGTATTTATCGTCACGGTTTTAAGTGCTGGAGAAAGGGAATTGTCATCAAATAAATGAAATTCAAATGTGTGTCAGCGGTCCTCACAGAAACCATGTTTATAATAAGCAGGTGTCTTTGCTTTATTTCATTTGCCATCCATTTCCCATTTTCCCTCCAGTGCATGTCACATGTGTTTGTGAGTATGTGTGTGTGTGTGTGCGTAACATGTGTGTGTGTGTGTGTGTGTGTGTGTGTGTGTGTGTGTGAGACATGTGTGTGTGTGTGTGGCAAATGTGCATAGGGGAATAACAAACAAACAATCAGGACTTCCACATGGGCCCGCATTGAGGACACATTCAACGGATTTCGCTGCAGCCTTGTCATACCAAACAACATGTAAGAATGTGACCCAGATGGTGGCCTACACCCATCTACACTCCACCCCCACTGCAGCCCCCAACCCTGCTTCAAGAAGCCCTGATTGAGCAGTGTGGAAGTCATGGCCCACCCACAGATCACCAATAAGGGGAACCACATGTGGAAATATGAATTAGGTAAACTGCACAACATTTTTATTAGATATACAATTTCACTAGCCTTGTGGATGAACCTGCAAGGTGACACTTTCAAAATAAACACTGTCTCAACCGAGAAAGGGAAGGGGGGGGGGGGGGGGGGAAAATTTTACCAAGTGGTTTAAATTTGACAAAAACAACAAAAATTGATTTGTATTTTTTATTTTTAAGGCTCCATTTTTTTTGGAAGTAAAAAAACAC
>JAOTIX010000038.1:1631774-1656613 GCA_027123715.1 Gaidropsarus macrophthalmus
GTGAGTGAGTGAGTGAGTGAGTGAGTGAGTGAGTGAGTGAGTGAGTGAGAGAGAGAGAGAGAGTATCTGAGTGTGTGGTGTGTGTATGTGTGTGCGGTACCTTTGATCCCCTGAACGCCACGGTGTCCGGGCATCCCACGTCGGCCCGGTAGGCCGCTGGAGCCCGGGACCCCAGGGTACCCCCTGAGTCCGCTGACCCCTCCGGGCCCTGGGGGGCCAGGGGACCCCGGCCGGGTGTAGCAGCGGGTGCAGCTGGGCTGCTGTTGGCTCAGCAGCAGCGAAGGCAGCTCAGCTAGGGAACACCGTACAAAAAAGAGAGGTGTGCATCAGTGTCAAAATCTTAATTTTAGTGTTGACCAATATCATAATTTCTACTTATAATTTTGATGTATTCGTTCAGTTGAGTGTCACTGAAGTTGTGGGTATCTTTGATATGACAGACTTGATAGGAACACAACAAACATAATGTACCTTCAAGCATTGCTCTGCAAATCTGCCGAATGTGTTGGTCTGACGTTTCACTGCCCTTTAGAAAGCATAACGAGAAAGGAGAATGTGTTGACACACTTTTATAAAGTCCATCAGTGCAACAGCTGTATGTGTGCACAGCGTACCCCTCATACAACAGAATACAGGACAAGGACTTCTGCACAACTGAGGTCACCAGGATCACTCTGTATTTATCTCCTGTCGAACCTCCAAATGCACCTTCAGCAATGGATGATGGGAGACGTCCGCTTCGTCAGCGTCAGGGCCTAACACTGACTCAGAAAACCTCAGCCAATTATCTGCAAGTTTCTCCAGAGAACGGAGAGCCTTCGTGTAGCACCAAGCAGAGCCATAGAGAGTAAGAGTGCGACAATCTCTGCTGTCGCCACACTCTCGTGCTGTGATGTCAGTGAATGAGGTCCAGCGCCCAGATGACAGTGTTTGGAACTAATCCGAGCTCCATAACCCGGAGTTAGGCGGTACAAAGCGCCGCCATTTTTTACAACGGAGGTCTATGGGAGTGTCTCTGTTGACTTTATCACTCTGGGTCCTAGTAGAATACCATGGGTTTTGTAAAGCACAAGCTGAACAGACCACCCTCACTTCATTTGACCTTTACGTCGCTGGTTTCCTGTCAAGCTCCGTTCCACTCAAGGACCAGTACACGGTACGTACGGGTCTGCCTTCCGGTCCCGATGGCCCCTGAGGGCCGCTGGTCCCGGGCAGTCCCCGGGTCCCGGATGAGCCCGTCGGTCCAGGCTGTCCCGGCCGGCCGTCCTGACCCCCTGGTCCTCTCTGTCCGGTCTCTCCGGATGTCCCTTTCTAGCCAAACACAAGCGAGGAGTCAGCCCCGCGTAGACGCAGTGTGGCGCGCACAGTGCGGAGGACGCGAATGATTTCAACACACCTCTCCCTTCTGTCCGGTCGGACCAGCAGAGCCCTGTCCGTCACAACAAACGAAAATAAACTTTCATGAATAAAAAAAGAAACAAGATGGTAACGAATTAGCTTGATGGTGGTGTGCGTCGGAGGTGATGTGGAATAAAGAGAAAGGTACGGTCTGGCCATCATTGTGGTTTTGTAAAATATACGAGTCATGGGATGACATATGATTAATAACATTATTAAAATGACTACCGCTCAACGTTGAATGCAGACATGTCAAGGTTATTCAAAGCAACAAGCCAGGGTAAATGTGACACAAATTTGCGACTTGAAAAGCCAAACGATCTACCATTTGAGAGGAAGCTGTTATAAAGCAGTGGCTGAAGGAAAAGGAGGGATGAAAGCACTCACGCGCTCCCCAGGGCGTCCGTCTTGGCCTCTCGCTCCTTTACCTCCCTGGGAAAGAATAACATCACAGCAATCACAGCAGCACAAGCATAACACAGCACAGCTTAGAGTAATATGGCTGTGTGTGGCACATGGATATTTATCTACATCGGAACACACTTAAGTGTTACCGGGCAACCATAGCATATCGCAAAGAAATATAAGCCAATAGTTGTGACATAAGCATTGGCAGCTGCAGTTCGATGTTGGCAGGCCCAGATTCTGAAACGCATGCAAAGACGAGGGAGCGTCTGCCAATTGCACTGTACCGGTCTAGACGTGAAATATAGCAGACTTCCTCACGTTGTCTAAATCCAGACCAGATTAAGCAGTTATTATTTCCCTGACCGGATGAAGAAAATATGAATGTTATGTGAACAATCTCCAAGGTAGAGGAGTGTTTTTACACCGATCTTAGTTGACCAGTGGTAATGAGGTTTAAATGAATTGATCATGGCAGTGGCATTACACATTCTGTGGAAACGTAGTTGTATAGGGGTTACCTCTGAACCCCTTTCTCCCTGGCTTCCTCTCTGGCCCTGATGAAAGAGAAGAACAGACATTTAGCTTTTGCTATGTTTATGGCAACAAGAGAATCGTAATCAGTTATCGGTTTGATTTGGACTATTTTCTTCTTTATGATCAATAAAAACAGGATGGAAATACCTACCTATACCTCCACCTTCATTCAAGTGAAAGAAGTCTCCAATTCAAGCTTACTTAAGGCATGTTATTTGTTGAAACGCCTTGACCAGAATTGGCAAATGTTACATAAGATGTATGTTCAAATAAGAGTGCGTTAAATATTTATGCCAAGCAATTTTCAAATATTGCAACAAGCTAAATATTTGCAAAGTCATACAAGCGACTTCATGTCACGTAAATATTTGGTTTGACAAAGCACAGGCCTCTTGATCCTGTAATGAGTTTACAGTCCACCACACATGCCCTTCAGCAATTACTGCGTACACAAGCATTTGTACTGCAGTTCCTGTACTACAGTGAGTTCTAGCTATGACGGACGTCTCAAAGCATCCTGGACATTCTCAGACGAAGACATTGCTAGACATTACTGCTGAATCATGAGGTGTTATGATACACTGGCGAGACTACAGATGTGGGTGCTGCAAGTGTTTTCTCTATGAATACCTTCATGCCCATCAGGCCGGGCATGCCCGGGTGACCCGGCTCACCGGCTTGTCCCGGAGTCCCTGTTTTCCCCTTCACAAGGTCATCGGGTTCAAGGAGGAGAGCGTAGATTAGACTTAGCAACGCTGCACTGAGCCCACAGGCCGACGTATCAAATTAATTGTAATCAAGCTTCATCTATTCACAGATGTTTTGACAGTAAACACGTGACTTCCATTCTTTAGTTCAAACAAAAAAAAACAAAGATTTAAGGAAACAGTTTAAAATTGTGGGACGTGGAGGAAAGATTTGCGTGAATAAGTGAATGGGGTGTGTTTGAATCCATTGATTCGATTGAAGAGAGTGGTGGTAGTGGAGTGTGTCTGGACGTCAGGGCCTACCTCCTGGCCTGGTTTTCCAAACAGTCCTGGGCCTCCGCTCTCCCCCTTGCTTCCCTACATTAGGAACCAATGAAGTGATTACATGAGGACCTCTCCCATGTCTGAGGAGACTACATACCGGGAGAATAATGTGGTCTACGTCACATCAAACCACAATGCACGCTGTCCAGTTGGAACCTGGTCGTGTAGCACCTGGAGGTTTTAGCCGCTACTCCAACTTTTACTGCACGCCTTGATTGCTCTGAGGCTCACTTGAGATCGCCACTTCGGATGACGGCGTCTCGCCAAACGACTTAATAGTAAATAGTGTCAGACTTAAGCATGTCTGCATTCCCGTGATGATCACACACACGGAGCACGGGTCCGCTGTCCGCCACATGTTTCCTTGAATCATCTGATGTCTCCAGCGCTCTAATCCTGACGATCTCATTGGTACTCACTCGTATCTTCATCAAAATCAAAGAGAACCAAGAAAAATACTTGGGCTTTTTTGTACTCTGACTGAAATGGACCACAGGTCAATTCACTCTCAGTTTCACTCCTGTTCCACGTAGCAGAGCACTCTGGCTCAATTAACAGCCGAGGGACTAATGAGATCTGATTGGCAGACGGCCGTTCCAGACCAGACAAGCCCACACTACTGGAGTTTCCAAAATGTTTCCACCCACACATTAGGCGGTTTGGATTACCACTTCATTTAGCATCATTAGCATGGCAGTCATATCGGAACGTGCTCAGTGGTGTGTGTTTCATATGTGTCCAGATCAAACACAGATCAAAGGGAGCAGCATGGCAGCGTTCACATGACGCTGTCATTATGCCAAACCTTTGAGGAGGGAGAGCTTGACATTTTGTAATTTTTCATGCTGTAAGTCAAATGCATTAACAGAATTGGATAAAAGTGTCTGCCAAATGCCATAAATGTAAATGTAAATGTAACAATATTCAAAAAGCTACCCACTGCTATAAGAGTCTTAAGGTTGATCAACTAACTTTATTCTCGAAGTCTGCCAATGTGCTTGAAGTGTAGTGTACCAATATTCAATCAGAGTAACATAACACTGCACAACTAAAATGTACAAAACTATGAGGCAGGAGTGAAAGCGACCGGAAGGTTGTTGGTTCAACCCCGGGCTACACCTGTGTAGTGTTGAGCAGTCCCTGAGGAAGACACCAAGCCTGTGCAATGCGCTCGCTGTTCCCTCGCATAGCCATTGGTGTATGAACTGGTGAATACGAGGCACAAAATGTCAAGTGTTTGAGTCTTCACATGTTCCAA
Organism: Gaidropsarus macrophthalmus; assembly: GCA_027123715.1. Lineage (NCBI taxonomy): Eukaryota > Metazoa > Chordata > Actinopteri > Gadiformes > Gaidropsaridae > Gaidropsarus > Gaidropsarus macrophthalmus. The sequence goes on from JAOTIX010000038.1 coordinate 1,636,404, forward strand.
AAAGCACTACACTGTGCAGTAAAACAATTAATTACCTTGGTTCCGGGTAGTCCAACTGAACCTCGTTCCCCTGGTAAACCACTCTGACCCTGCAAAGACCACAGAAAGACCATTGTACTTTTATCATCAGTTTTTACCACCACCATGCTCAGTCAATAAATCATTGGATCAATGGACTCACAGGTGACCCGGTTGCTCCGGTGAAGCCCCTCAGCCCAGGTGATCCATCGTCTCCCTTCGCAAGCATTAAAAACATGTATTCATTACAAAGTGAGTAACATGGGGATCTGGTTGATCTAGAGCGATCTGCAGCTTTGGCATGACAACAACGTCAACTGTTATACATGTTACAAGTTTGAAAGGGGTAATGATAGCAGGAACTCACCTTGAGTCCATTTTGTCCTGCCATTCCAGGCGAACCAGGCATCCCCTAGGACCAGAAGATACCTTTAAGATCGTAAAACACTGAAGCCACACTCAGTGTTTCAGTGTTTGTTTGGCCTAGCTCAGTGTCAAGCTATCTTTGAATGACATGCATTGAGGTGGGTAATGGGGCAGAGAAGTGTTTGTACGCAGACTGAACCCTGAAAAATAAACGGTTTGGATGTTCAGAAAGCAGAAATGCCTCGTTAATCATAATAATAAGAGTTTTCCGCATGATTCCATCTCTTTACGGCGGAAAATGAATGCGTTTTGATGCTGAAAATGATGGTTCTCGAGAGCCACATGCTACCACTAACAACTAAGACGTTCTAAAGATATGTGACTTGGTTCTACACGTTTTATGATTGGGTTGTCCCAACTGAAACAAGTCTTAAGCCCATGGTCACAACATAAAAATAAAATACTTCTGCTGGCTAGATATTCAAATAAAGTCTTTTGTCAATGGAATAATGTTATGCTTCACATGCAGGAGAGGGAAAGAATTCATCAGGTCAGAACACTGATTGTTTATGAGCTTGATCAGATCCAACAAAACCATTGTGGAAACCCCATGGCCTCGTTCACTCGTAAAAGTCACGCAGATGTCAGGCGGTTTTTGATCACGACTTTGAAAAAAGCACTGGCAGAAAAACAGCCAGACACAAAACAGACAGACAGACTGACATAAATGCAGTCAAACAGACATGAAGATGGACAGAGTGCAATGGCAAACGATTGTGCATCGAGCTCTGCACTGTTGAACGAGAGCAGATACAGCCTCCCTAAATCATCCGTTTTATGTTTTGTTCTGGTGGAAATAACAGCTTTGCGGAGCGACTGACTCATCATTCGTAAATCTATCAGAAAACTGCCGGGGCGTCACTCGCAGTCAGCATCGACGGACGATAACGGCTAATTTCAACTTTTATTTCTCAAACCAGTTTCTCTGTCATCAGCAAACTGCAAAATCCGTTCAATACGTTGCTTTTAAACTGTGGCTGTCGCTGGTTACATAACAGGGTTATCCTGGAGTGAACCAGGGGGATCACCCATCCTTTCCTGGCGGCGGAGGCCTCTCGCATGCTGCTCGTCATGACCTCATGGCAGGTCATTGTTTGAACAGCGAGCGTACAGTACATTCACATTAGCGTCAGTCTGGTTCTGGGTACTTGTTCCTCCGATACGTGGGTCCTTATTATGAGACTTGAATGCTTTGCTCTTGGCTAGTTGCTTCTCAGGGTATTGTTCAGCCAATACTTATTTGAGTAAGACACATTCGGTCAGTTGGACTTTTCCCCAGCACATCATTTTTTTAGGGAATTGTATATATAGCCTTTTTTTTTTTTACAGACAGAAATCTGAGAACGCTGTTCCCCACGAGGATAAATTTAGAACACATACGAGCATGTGTTTGGACTGCACGTCTGGCAGAAGGAGCGAGCGAGCCCGTCGTAGAACTGGGATGCCAGCCATCACACATTTCACCGTGGCACGAGGTCAACTTCAGAACCCTGGTCAACGTCAACCACAACATGCGCTGGGGAAAACAACGTCAGGCAAGAGAAGCGAGGTCGACGACGCGATGCCTTACAGGGTGTCCCTCGCGCCCGTCCAGACCGGGGACACCGCTGGCGCCGGACTCCCCCTGCAACAAAAAAAAAAAACACAAGCACACCGGTCGTTTGGGTCGTTCAGTAAAAACGTGCGCAATAAAAAGGCTGGCGTAATGAACCGCTCGCCACTGTTTGGGACGTGTCAATAATCAACTGTCCAAGTTGTTGAAAGGACTCAAGCAGACCTTCTGTCCGGGACTCCCCGGGACTCCGTCGATTCCGTCTCTTCCGTGGATCCCCTGAAGTAGAACCAAAACATTGGATTGGTTTAAGTCTCGTAAGTCTCCACTGGCTCCAAACGGTGATGATGATGATGACGGCGTTCCCTCGCTCGTACCGGCTCTCCTGGACGCCCTGTCGGCCCGGTTGGTCCGGTCATTCCCAACGCCCCCTGGGAAGGCCGCAAGACGAGTTCATTTGACCGCTTTATCCGTCGTAACATCGCTTTTAAATCAGCCTCTCTGCGGATGACATCGTGTTTCTCACCACTTTTCCATCTTGTCCAGACAACCCCGGTCTTCCCTGGAGTCCTGGTGAGCCCTGCAAGGAAGTTCCACTGTTTAATCCAGTTGGACGACAAAAAAAGCCCCTTCACATCTGTCTTTGACCTTCCAAGCAGGCATCCATAACATGTTTTACCCTGTTTAATCCACCGTGATACAGTGGCAAAATGCTTCCTGTAACAACCCATTTTCATGACATTAGATCAAAGCCCACCGCTAATAGACCGTAGCTAACATGCAGCCGGGCCACAGTCCTTTAGGGAAGTACTTTGAAGTCTAAAATGAGCACAACTGTAGAATGCAGCAAGTAAATAAATCCCCCCAGACCCCTGGAGATGAGCATGTATATGGTTTTTGGTCTATAGGGATGAAATGTTTCACACCTTTTCTCCTGGTGGACCAAGCTGCCCGGGAATCCCCGACTGGCCTCTTTCCCCCTGGAAGAAGAAGTCATCGCTCACAACCATGATCACAACGATTCGGTCATTACGTTTGACAGTTCAATCCATTGGACTTATGTACATGGCAACCATCTTGGTTCTGCCTTTGTTCTGAGTGCTAGCTGGGCGAGGGGAACTGAGTGCAGGAAGCCAAACTCTGTTCCTCCACCCAGATGGCCCGTAGTGATAACGGACATTTTGGCCCCGATAGTTAACCTCCCTACCGTAGCACCAGCAGGCCCTCGCTCTCCCTTGAGCCCATCCGAACCTCGCAGGCCCTGTGGAGAATAAAACACAGAGAGAAACGGTGAATTAAAGTATTGATGAGGATCGTTGATGGTTGGTGATGGTATTCTTAAAGTACCTCTTTTCCCGATGGACCTTGTAGCCCAGGATTTCCGTTAGAGCCTGGAAATCCCTAGGAAAAACACGTACAGATCTGTGTTAAGTGACTAACATTATACCATATCATAGCATTTCATGACAGTTAAGAAAGTAGAGTTATATCATGAATACAAATGTGTAATAGCCTTGCTTGCTTGAGTATATGAAATGCAATGATCCTAACCGCATCATAAGGAATGGGCGTGATGATTGTTTAGGTGTTTTGTGTCGGTGGAAGTTATTTGCGGGATATTGAACAGTTTAGTACTCACAGGCTTACCATCAGCACCAGCTGGTCCTGTTTTACCAGGCTCTCCGGAATTCCCTTGTTCCCCCTGGAGGCAGTGGGAATATCATTGTGAATAAAATGAAAACAATAGTGTTTATCTTACCCTACCAGATACATGGTATGTTTTATTTTCATGGGTCTACTCTGTCCATTTGACGATTCGCCCATGGGAAACGGCTATCAAGATTTCCTTGAATGTGATGCCTCAATGAATTGCAGCGGGGGAGATAAAACATCTGCAGGCCAGCAATGAATCAAACATTTTCTAGGTAACCATATGCAGTAAAGGCCTTATAAACACACACATCCCTGCAACAAGGAAGGCCTTTTCTAAAATACTTTGGCGGCCAAGATGAAGCCTCTCACAGGTGCATGTTATCTTCTTCAACTGAAACTATGTCATCCATTAAGGTCATGAAACTTTCGGTTGCTTGTTGAGGGCAGTTCCATTGAAGCCACTATTTATCCTAGACGGCAATCTGTTTCTGCTTTACACAAACATTTGAGCGTACAGAACCGAACAGCACCAACCTGGTGTAACTCACAGTGGCAGGCCGTGATCGACCATGTTTACAATAATAAGTATTTAATCCATGCAGCAGTATATAAAATACCTCTGGTACAAATAAATTGTATATACAAAGTGGAGGCCAATCATACTTTGAAAACAACTGCAATTATTCATAAGCACACATAACTAAAAACACTTATTGCCAAATAAGCTAAGAGCTACCCCGTTTGCTGACGTTTGATGAACAACATGATGCTGTTTTTGATAATTGTATGTAATATCTAGTATGTTTTTATTGTGATTTGACCTTCCTGCCCAGGGGCCGCAGGTGCAAATTAGCTGTTTCGCTAACCCTGGTATAGAGCCTGTTCTATACATGGACCCTGTTAACAAAAAACAATAAACTAAACTAAACTAAACATATGGCTGCATGTCCTCCTCCATGTGGCTGAGACTTCTGAGACCTCCCCCTGACACGAGCCCCTTCCCTGACCAGCGGCGCGCTGCTCCAGAGGAAACAGCGATGCAGCGCACACAGACCTTCATCCCAGGCAGTCCGGGGGGCCCTGGGGGGCAGGCGCAGGGTTCCGGGGTGGGGTCAGAGTAATCAGGGCTGTTGGAGCACTGCGATGGAGGAAATGAAGGCACTTTGTTAGATATTCATCACCACTGGAGATGGGGTGCACATGGGGTGTAATGAGCCATGCGCATGCCAACAGGCCCACAACACGCTGCCCTCTGCACTACACGCTAGCGGGTGTAAACCATTTCACATACGCCGCTACGCCGTGTTGCTCCCGGGGTATTTCCGTAACTCACGAACCACAGTCACAACACAACAGACCCAGCCTCCGGCGCTGAAACATATGGTGGTCCGATTTCCCCACATAAAGTTGGACACGTTTGGACATAAAATCGAAGACATAGTGTTGGACATATTTTGTCTTCGTGACAATATCACATATTTCTAGACAAAAAGGTGTCAGATTCAGTTTTGAAACTCTTAGGTTCACTTTTTTATTTGGGCATCAGCTAGCATTGTAGTATCTCACTCTGACCTGTCTGGTCTGTTTCTAGTTAGAATGGTAGCAAGCCAAGAAGCTTGGCAATTGAGACATTTACATTAAACATTTTATAAAGTAAAGACAATATTTAACTAGGCATATGGGGAAGGGCATAAAAAGACAGTGGGGGTATTTTACTGTGTTTCTTTAGTTTTTGTAAGCACGCCTGCGTAAAAAGCCTTCCAAAATTAGTCGGTATTTATATTCATCAACTATGCATTGTAAACGGTAATTTGGCACTGGATCCGTGGGCGGAGAGAGGCGCCAAACCACCACATAACGCTGTGGTGGTTATGCTGTGTTTTGCAAACAAAGCAAGTGCCAGATGTTGAAATAATACAGACTGAAATTAATTTGAAACTAATTCTAGATTTAAAAATAGCATGACAAGCAAACAGTTTGAATGTCATTCTTGATATGCTTATACTTACAATTCCAGGTATTTCACAAGCTGTTTCTCTGGTGTTCTGCTCGGGATCACAGTAGATGCGAAGCTTCTGGATCTCAAACTAAGCAAAATACAATTGAGGAGTATTTACTTTAACTATATAATAAATGTGTTAAGAAATGAGAATATACTTAAAATGGCCAAGTGGGATAGGGTTAATACTGTGCGTCAGAGGTACTGGCAGAGCAATGTCTTAAAAATGACGGTATAAACACTGAAAACTACAAGTATTCGAGACATTAAAACAATACTGGATGACGTCTCCTTTGCATATTAGCTTTGGTCCTGACAGAATCAATCTCTGCTCATGATGTGGAGTCAAATGCACACAGAAATGGCCTTTTAAAGCCATTGAGCTTGGGAAGACTATGGAAAATGATTGTACTATTTTGCCTGGACAGTGTTGAGAGTACGAAAGATGTGAGGATTACACACAGAATGAAAGTGCTGCTTGCGAGATCTGTACCAGCATGCTAAGCTTAAGCAAGTACAGCTGTACATCCGCTTCCAATAATAACCAGGCAAAGTTAAAACTATCCATATAATCAGGAATAAGGAAGAGCTCCAGTCATTGAAATGTGAAGGAAAATCTTATTCTCACACCTGTTCAGTTTGAGGACCAGATACCAAAAACATTAAGGCATTGGCATCGAGTCACTTAAAGGTGTCTCTAAATTACCCATTCATACAAAATCCTTTCTGGTTTGTATTGCTTATGAATAGAACAACACCATTTGTGAGTGTGCAGTCTTGCATCTGGCCACAGGCCTATCATTAAAGCTCACAATGTGCTAGTAAAGTTACCTCAGTTAAGTGATAAAAGCTTTAGTGTTGTAAATCTCCTGTAATTTGTGCTGTTGTTTTCCTATGTTTCAATCGGGGGTGGGTTGTTATTCAACACATGTATAGAATCAGATTTGGAAAACTAGCTGGGCCATTTCTTCCAAATGAAACATTTGAAGATGAAAAAAGTGTTAAAATCTAGAAAGAATTGGGGGAAAGACAAAAAACTTTGTCATCCTAAAACATTTTCCTCTTTCATTCAAATTAAGCTTAACCTTATTGGCAATCAAACCTACAATAGCAGTAACAAATACGTGTCATTTTGTGTCCAATATGCAATTTGCTATTCTTGATAAAACCCTGACACAGACATGATCAGGGATTTATTAATTAATAATAATGAATTAATTATCCGTCTATTAATGGAAAGAAACCTAATAAGATAGCACTGCAAAATTCCCCCAAACGTATTATGTCCTACATAGCAATCTAGAATTGCTTCTTGAATCCTCCGAATCAACATATAAAGTGTGTATACAAATAGTGTTGCAGTGTCCAAATATTTAAAGAGGGTGAATGAAGTATTAAAAATGTCCTGAACACCAGAATTTGTATTTATTCAAACTTTGAAATATGATTTTTTTGTTTAAAGTACGATTGCGGCTGTTGTCAGAAACCATGAAATTGAATTGAATGAATTTCCGAAACGTACCGGCACCGTGGTTTCTTTGCTCACGTACTTCCCCACTTGGGTCTTCCCGTTGATGAAGATCCCGACAGGGGGTTCCAAGGGCAGCGTCTCCACCTCCAGATCGTCCACGTACAGCGTCACGTCGTCCTCCGTCACCAGCAGTCTCAGCTGGTGCCACTTCTCATCAAACAGTACCTTTATTTCACCATAGAGAGCATGTTGGACACAGCTATTGGCACAGTCCTGCCGCACATTAGCACATTACTGCCTGGCGAACGCAGGGTCTTAAAGGGGCACCACATGTCCGGTGGTGAGAGACGGAGAGACAGAGGGGAAGACGGTGGTAAGTACAAATGAAAGCCTGGTGCCATGAGGGTTGGGAACATCGTCTCTTAGTTCTCCCGGGATGTAAAACCGTCAGTAATGGGTAGTTAATGGTAGTCCCCTTTAAGGCCAAGAACAGAGCAAAGGATTGATTGCATGTGTGGAAATAAATAAATAAATTAACAAATAAATGAACAAGTAAATAAGTAAACGGTAGGGACAAGTGATGCATGCGTTGGCAAAGGCAGCAGTATGAGGTTACAGCGGTAAAACAAAAAATGACATTCAGGGCTGAAGTGAATGGTCAGATCCTGGCTGCCATCGGGTCGATGTTTAAGCGACAATGACAGTTTCCTTGGGAAACATTGAACACTCCCTTTCAAAATAGCCCCTTACCCACCCACCGACCAGTGGTACCCTCTAATTCAAGGCGAGCGCTGAGTGAATCACGAAAGGGTGCCTTTGTTCAGCTGCTGGTTTGCGCGTGTACGTTTTGGATTTACCCTTGAGGTCTTGGACGAGAAGGTCACAGTTTGAACGCCGCTCGGTGAGCTGCTGGTGGTGGTGAAGGACACCGTGTAGCTGTCTCCGTTCAGAGTCACGGCCATCTGAGGCCTCCCGTCTTGGGTCTGCACCCGCCATAGATCCCACTGCTCCATGGTCACGGAGCCTTTGTACTTCAGCGTGGACACGAACACATAGGACGGAGGCAGTCCGTCCGGGAACAGGGACCTGTGAGGACCGGCAGGCAGAAGAGGAGATGAAAAGGACCGGTCAACCTGGTGATCATTTGTTGACTCGAGAGGCAGTGAAACGAGGAAAGAATTAACTAACACACTAAAAAGCAAACAAACTAATAAAACAAAAGCAATCCAGCAAGAAGACAGCGCATACTACCTTGTTGAGTCACTCAGGTCTACACGAGATGTTACTTCATAGGCTTTGGTCCCATAAAACGACCCCTGAGTCTTCCTCGTCTTTTTGGCCAAGTTCAAATGCAGCAGGATGTCGAAGCCCTTCTCTTCGCGAGAATCGATCGCAATTCGGTTTGGACAAACGGTCTCTGAAAGGGGACCGGGGACAGAGGAACAAAAGAGCAGGAGAATGGTCAGCACTGTAACACAGTGTAGAGACAGACCTTGGGCCTTGGAGATGGGCCTTTGCAGACGTCCTGGCTTCTCATAGTTTGAATTACAACTCTTTTTCAGAGACAATTGACTGGAAACAATGTGTTTATATTTCATGAACAAGTTAAATAAACACTATACACAAGTCTTTTTAAAATTCCCAATGACCGATCCAAGTGTGGCCATTGGCCCTGCCGTCTCGCAGATTATGTGTTCATTAAAGGATCACTTCAGGAATGTCCAAACTATTATTTTCCCATAATATTCTGTCTACGTTACTAGTGCAGAAAGCAATTTTGTAGGATTGGGCCAGTATCAAGCGAGAGGGCGTCAGCCATTGCAATAGCAAAACGAGCTACATTCAGCTCCTATGGGGTCACAGAGTCCTCTCCACGAAGGTCCCCTAAGGCGCTCGTCTTGACCACTGAAAGCTTCAGATTGTTTTAAAAATCTTGGACAACATTATGGAAAATAACAACTTAACTCTCCCAGGTCTTCTCCTCAAGCAAGACTTGACACAATAACAAACAAGCACTTTTGGAGAACTTTTTGAGGACCAATATTGCTCCTTGGGGAAACATCGCAGCACGTTCAGCGGCTAAAGTGCTGAAGACCATTTCATACCTTCGCACAGCTTCTGGCGTATGACCTCGCGGATCTTGTCGATAGCTTTGTAGTCCACGACGGAGAACACGTAGGTGGAGGACGGCTTGTTGGCGATGTCCCGCAGCTCCGACACCTCCGTCTCCGATCCCACGCCGATGGCGAAGAGGATTATTCCTTTCTTCCTCGCGGCCTCCGCGGCCTTCAGCACGGCGTCCTGGGACTTCCCATCGGTCAGGACCACGGCGATCCGGGCGATGCCCCTGGGGCCGCGCTCGGAGAGCCCAAACAGCTTATCGGTGGCAAACTGGATGGCAGCGCCCGTTCTGGTGTTGCCGCCCTTGTGTTCGATGGACTCCATGGCGGCGATCACATCCTTGTTGGACAAGTGCTTCCCCAGGGGGATCTGGAGGAAGGGGTTGTCGCTGTACTGGACCACGCCGACTTGCACGAACTTCTGGCCTATATTGAAGCTGGTGGTGATGTTGACCAGCCACCGCCTCACTATGTCAAAGTCCGGGACTTCCACGCTCCACGAACCGTCTACGATAAACACTAAGTCACACGGAGCCGTCCTACAGCCTGAAAGGACACAGAGGGAGACATCCAAGTATGGAGTTAATGTAGGGTTTTAAAAACTAGGCTATTATACCATGTAAACCATTCAGTTAATACTAATGAATTGTCTCAAACATGAATTCAAAATGAGTTTTGCTTGCTTATGTTATAGCAGGTTAAACAAAATAACAGGTGGTTTACAGTGCCTACATGTTTATTAAATAGTATGCTCTGGTTACGTCATGCATTACAAAATGTCCATAAACATCAATGAAGACAGAAGCAAGCTTACTTCTTAAGTCTTCATCTTGTGCTGTGCTAAGCAAATGGAGGAGCATGAAGCACAGACATCGAAAGAGAGAATGCATGGATCTTGTTTTGTAACCCATAATGAAGCAGTACCAAGCTCCGAATGTGCACCTATAAGGGAATGGAGACACATGCATGTTTTGTTTTGGTTTTTCTGCTGTGATAACTTGAAGGGACAACACATACTGCATTTGTGATGAGACAGCTATGTCATTTTTGCCTTGATGGATGTTGGGAGTGGTTGCGTTGACAAGAGAAAAACTGATTGATTATAATGGTGCCTCGATACACAGAAAAGGGTTTTGTGCATCAAACGCTTTGCGAGGATCAGCAGCGCATGGAGACAGATTTATTTACTTGCACAGTTCAAAAGCAGAAAGTGGAGATTTATGGCATATAAGGATTCCCACGTTTTTACAAATGTTTTTTTTATACCATTTTATGCAATGGTGTCAACAATATCCTGTTCCTGACTCCACTCTAAGTGTTTTGTGTACATTTAGTGGAATGATCAAAATACAAACACATTGGCACAATTTGTTTAAAACTGCAACCAGAGAGAATGCCGCAACGGTGGGAATTAAGCCTGACATCATGTACAGATTAAAATGGAAACGACTCAGAATGATGCAACCTGAAGCCCATCTTGGAAGAAGACAGGCCCTCCATGCTGCTGTTGTGAGTCATATATGCACAGTAAAACAAGGGAAATGTGTTAGGTAATTTAGGAACATAATAGATTGTTTCTGGTGTAGAAAGTGGCACACTGTTGGGTTGTTTTGTACATAGCTGCACCATGTGCTTCTTGTCATGTTGGATTCGTATTTTGGCCAAAAGAAGAAATTAAGTTGACTCTCAAGGCAAAAATGACATTCAAAAATGCTCGATTTGTCCTCCAAAAACAGTCACGCATGCAAAAAACAAAGGAATTGTTTCACGAAGGGGAAAGTCATACCATACGCTCCTGATGATGCAACCTGCAGTGGAATGAAAGTTATGTTCATGCCAGTGGAGTGAGGGATGAGATGGAAGGCATGGATCACTTCAATGAGTCTGCTGCAGTCGTATGAAACGTATGAACCTATTTAGGCTTTGAGAAGGCGCTCGACAGTGATGCTGAGTCAGGGCGCGGGGAGCATCCCGACCATGTGTGAGTTAACCGCATGCTACGCCTGCACGGGATTTTCTCTGTGACTGCTAAGGGAAACCAATTCGACTTCTAGCTGCAGACCAGAGAAGGGGAGATAAACCACTGACATTATTAAAATGGAAATGACTACAATGAGGAACAGACAAGGGCCACAAAAAATAAAACGAAACAGAAAGGGAAAGAAAGCTTTGAGTCTGATTGAAAACGTCTCCTGCACCTTAAACTGCGTCCAGGAGCGGGGGTCACTGCAAATACTGCGTTTGCCAAAGGGCAGAGACCGACCCCGGGGCCTCGTCGTGGCATCGCAGCGCTACGGCCAGGGGCTGTGCTCAGACAGGTTCAGTGTGACATGACTGGGTTTTTCCACCATGTTAAAGACTGAAGGAACGCAGCTCCACATGGCTATGTGCGCGGGGGCAGGCTGGACTTTCCTCCCTCCTCCCCTTCACCAGAGGCCATTGTATGGTGGTGGTGGTGGTGTTAGGGGGTGGGGGGGGATTGCTGGAAAGCCCCCTGTCGACCCGGGCCAGTCGGCGTTACATTTCCCTCGACTGAGATTCCCTCAAACGGAGCATTGCTACACCTCTGCACACGCCACATGGCATTCATTTGCAGCGTCCGACGGTGAACTGCCGCCTCTGGACGGGGGAACTGAACACATGTTAAGGTACGACGGGGGAAAGGGCCGCCATCTTTTTTTTCTTCTTTTTTTTTCAGGGAAGTACGAAAAGGAGAGTCGTTTTTCACAGTGTCGTAAAAAAGACGAAAATTCGAAGAATTCGGAAAACGAAATGTTCCAAGTGTTCACGTGGGTCGAAGGTTTATGTAAGACAAACGTTGGGCAATTTTTACACAAAGAGTAATGCGCTTGAAGTCCAAACAGGTGGAATGCCAGTCTTCATATGGCATTTACAGTGCTCTCCGACCTATTGATCCCTGAGGTTACAGGGCCAGCGCAGACTGTTTATAGCTAGCATCCCAGCCAAGATCACAGAATAACACCTCAGTCACCTGTTTCACAATTGTCCTGGGGGGCGGGGGTGAGGAAGTAATCCCACAAATAGCAAGTGTCAAGAAACAACTTGGACGAAACAACACCCCAAGCCTTCACTTTGACACTTTACAAAGAGAGGTTTTGTCAAAGAGAATCATCCTGTTTGTTCCACAGAGATCCATGCTTAGCCCCCTTCACTTGTGGTCCAGCTGGCTGTAGGAGTAGGGAAGCTGTTGAACAGCTGATTCCTCCCACCTCTCCAGATAACCTTTTCAGCATTTCAGGAAGGGGGAACACTTGAGTCATGACATACCATAGATTTTCACCGCATCACAGCAGACTGCATATGTTGAGCTGTAAATATCCCACTTTGCTTTGAATATCACATCTGTCACTGAAGGGGGCATCCATGCCTGTCAGTGGTGCCCTTTAAATCATAACCTTAAACTCTGATCCCGCACAAATGAAGAAGGGGTGCTTTTCGTACGCTGACCTTTCCGCATAATGCAGTTCAGCCTGAGAGTGTGTGTGTGTGGGGGGTGTGTGCATGTGCAATAGCTAAGCTCTTGACACAACTAAGGAAGTCATAAGTTATCAGTCCTCCGTTTTGCAGTGAAGTCCTCTGTTGAAATAAACATCTGTGTTCCATCAACGTTTTCTCTGCATGTTCGTCTTGTATGAGGCCTACTGGATTAGTGTGTCTGACACCAAGCGGAACGAGGCATCTCTTCAAATTGTTTGTGATCATCTCAAGCGTTGGCAAATGGGCTACACATTTATCTTTTGGATGTTTTTGGGCGATGTGCGAGTTAAACAAATTCGGTGCTGGGCTAAAGCATATTTCTTGAAAGCATTTATGATCATTCTTTCCTTGACAGCCGCTAGAGCAAGGGGACTGATAACTGGCCTAATGTGTTCAACATGCAACAGGCTGCAGCAAACGCTCCAGCGCACTGCTTTCAGGTCAATCAATGGATATGCAGAAACAATTTACAAATCTAAATTCAATAAAAAGGAACAGATGAAAAATGTACCTGAAAATACCCTCCGGGAAAATTATATTTGAACCCCAGCTTGGCCTTATCAACAAGTAATTCAAGCAATAAGCCATGCCATCGGAAAGTAATAACTGAAAAAGAACTGCGCAAGTACAACAGTCTGTGTGTTGAAAAAGCCCATAAACCAAACACATTTCAAACCAATCCATTTATAATAATTGACTACATAGATTTTATGAATGAGAATGGGAAGTAAATATCTGTATATTACCAGAGCTAAGGGGAGCAGCGCAGCAGCAGCAGCAGCAGGACTTGTATTGTAAATTCCTCCCAACGGTCTCATTGACAGCCAGACGTCAGTGGTGCAGAGTCGTCCTTCAACTCGACAGAAGAAGCTGCTGGGTCGGCGTAGCAACGCACATGTTTCCCTGGTGAATCAAAGAGCCTGCCCTCTCTGTTCCAGCAGTGCCTCTGTTTCTCTCTGTCCCTCTCCCTCCCTCCCCCTCTCTCTCTCTCTTTCTTCCTTCCTCCTCCCAGCCCCCTCTCTCTCTCTCTCTCTTTCTGTCCCACTCTCTCCATCTATCTCTCTCTGTCTTCCTTCCTCCCAGCCCGCTGTTTCTCCCCTATCTCTCTCTCTGTCTGTCTGTCTCTCCTCTTTCTCCCCGTCACTCTCTCTCTCTCTCTCTCTGTCTGTCTCTGTCTTTCTCCACCCATCTCTCTCTCTCTGTCTCCCCCCCCCTCTCTCTCTCTCTCTCTCTCTGTCTCTCTCTCTCTCTCACTCGCACTGGCCTGCTGCCATTCTCAATTACCATGGGTGGAAAAAGGATGCAGATAAGGGAAACATGTCGTATAAAAAAAAGGAAACATAAATAAATAAAAATAAGACAGCCCATCTCTTGTCCATCCGAACGGGGGAAAAAGGTTGTAATGAAGACCGCATGTTTCCAAATGTTTCAGGGTAGAGAGAGGTAGCTATTGGGACATGTCAGGACAGAACATGAGAGGGTTTATGGATGGAGACCCAGCACTGCTGAGCCACTCTATGGGTCTGTGTGGTCAGCATAAAAACCCACCCGACCAGGGAGGTTTGAATGCCTGTTTGTGGACAGCTGCGCTACCTATTTTCCATGTTATCGCCGTGAATTCATTTCCTTTTTTCCCCGTTCCCCATGACAAAAAGAATCACGTCCCACAGCTTAATGTTCAATGGTAAACAAGACATTACAGGGCTACTGCCGTCCATATATCTTCCTTCATACAGCTGAGAGACCTCAGATAGGCCGAGCCAAAACCAGTTAGCCACGGCGATCACAGAGCTTAATCATATTTGAACTCTGCAACAGAAAGCTGGACTGCATCAAGTGACGTTGGGAGTTCTCTGGAACCCGCTGGCCATGTCAAATACCCATAGGCCTACTGCAAGGTTGCTTGCACAACTCTGCCTTCACTCCACATAGACCTACATAAAGTTATATGTGATATTATGAATCGATATCTGTGGTGCACTGCTTGCCTCACACACATTGGGGAATGATGATCTGAGTTTAAATATATAATTTGTGCCATTCGTTGCAAATGTTGGAAGTGCTTGTTTAAAATACTGTATTTCCAGAGGGTTTGGACTCCTCAACAAAATATGCACTGTATTATTATTTCAGACTATTTCCACTCTTGGTTCAAATCATCCCACCGTATGAATGTAAACAGTTGAAGACCAAGCAAACAAATTGTAGTAGGGTACTTGTAGTGCAGTCAGATGAACCCTCAGCTGAGTTCATATAAACTATTGTCTGCGAAGGCCCTGCTGGAGTCTGGCTGGAGTCTGACATGAGCCCAACCTGGTGGTACACGCAGGCTATTGCTAGTGATAAGACTTGGAACTCTTTTGACTGTGAACTGCCATGTGTCGCTATAGTTATTGATTGAAGTAATGGCTTTGAATGTGGTTGATTCGCAGAAAAGTTCCTCAGCATTAAAAAGATGATTTGTGATTTAGAAATTGTGAGACTTTTAAAACTTCCCAAAACAACAAACATGCACATAATTCTCTCCTGAAACAATCTACTATTTTTTTTTCATCAGTACAAACCAATAACACCAAAACCAAGCCAACATGACAATTGGCTTGTGTACTGGAGTACTCCGAGTCTGGAAAAGAAAAAAAGGATGCCTCTCAGAAAACTAGTACAACTTCTCTAATGTTGTCCATGGCAACGGTAAACCTAAGATGTCTTCCATTTGCTGACTACGGAGGTTTTGGCTGATCAATACTGCTTCCAAGGCCAATGGAAGGGTAATTATTGTAATCACAAGAACGGCTTCGGCCACAGTACGAGACCACTCATGTTTTGGGCAACCAAAAATAAGGGACGACGAGAAGAACCAAGAGATGCGTCTCTGGCAAGGGACTCACGTCACACCATAATTGCTTCCATGGACGTCTTTGGCTGCTCGGGGTCCACACCACCCCCACCAGCCTCCAGCGGAACATGACCAAACGGCAAATAGAAGGGCGGCGCCCCTGCTCTTGGGAGGTGGCCATTGCTCGGAGGAAGGAGGGGCGTCGTGTTTGTCCGTCCGCGCTTCCCGTCGCCCGGGACTCCCAGCGGAGCCAGGAAAGAAACAGTGGAGGAGCCACACGCAGCGCTCCTCCAAACTTCCCCCGTTTAGATGGGATCCGTGGAAAAACACATGCTTTGTTTATTCGCCATCTCCACAACAACATGCGGAAAAATACGACCCAGTGGTCGTGGAGGAGGAGGGGGGCGTGGTCGTGTCACACACGCTGTAACTCATTGTGATGAAGATTAATATGGATTAGGCCCACATACATTTCGGTGGTTGTCATGAGGAGATGTTGAGACGAAAGTTTGCCAAACAACATTAATGTGTGGGCTTTTATACGGAAAGGTGTTAAAAAGGCTCAACTACGACACATTACCATTAGGCCTATTCATTTGTCAAGCATAGAACAAGATTATGAGGGAATCAGCAATGCCCATCTGGAAAGCCTAGGGGAGACCCAGGGGAGAATCGCTTTCATTTGAAAATCAAGGCAATAAATGTGTGAAATGTGCAGTTGGGATGCCTAATCCCTGTTAAAAATGGCCAGCGGGGTAATAAAAAAACTTTCTCTATTATTAACAGCAGCAAGAACAACAAACAAGCCATTCAAATGTTTTTCCATTACTCAAAAGGATTCCACTGTCGTACAAATATAAAACAATATGTTGATTCGACAAAAACATTTCTGACCCCCTGCAGTTTATTATTATTGTAGCTAACATTGAAATTCAATTTACTTGAACATGGCTGACATTATCAAGCTAAGATATTATATGGTCTGCTTTTTAAATATATATCAAGAGAAGAAAATCAATTGTACAATCAAACAATATTGATTATTTTACACTTTTATTATAAACAACTATTGAAAAATAACTAAGTCTCATGTGAAATAATTTTAAATAAACATAATCAACTTAGATGGTATCTTTATTTTTGTACAAATGCAGGTTATTTTTACTGCATCGGAGCCGTATGAAAGAATGTAAAGGTTTAAACGTGTCTTTTCAGCGAGGCATATTATTTACATTAAACCAATACATTGGAAGTCACTCATGATAAGCTAATGACCAGAACCATTGCATCCTACTCCCATACCATCCAATTTCTCCCTCCAGTGAGCCCACATCCATTCTCCCAGCAGGGGGGGAGGGGTCATTTTGACAACCTATCCAGAACGGCCCCTGGGTCTCTGGGGTGCTTGCCGGCCTCGCGGGGGGCGGCTGGTGGTGGTGGTGGTGGTGGTGGTGGGCAGGACAGCTGCATCACAGCCCGAAGTCAAGCAAATACCTGGGACCCCTCTGAGACCCAGGTGACCCGTGACACCAGGTCTTCCTACGTGCCCCGTCTGACCTGGCTTCCCCGGCTGGCCATCGAACACCCGGCCCGGGCGCCCTCGCTGGCCTGGGGACGGAAGAGGTCAACGTTCCGTTTAGTTCCCCTTTTTTGTTCTTTTGTTTTTCTCTCGCAAACTAAATGCGAACAAGGAGGAATATGAAGGAGGTTGGAGGGTGGGCCATGAGGTAAGACTAAACAAACGGCCAGATGGCCACGTGTTACTTTTCTGCAGCTGGAGAGGAGTCTGTGAGGTTGAATGTGAGTCGTTGCTAGGGGGAGTCTTTAAGGTTGTCATGCAAGTGGTGGTAAGGAGTCCTTTAGGTTGTCATGGGAGCTGTTGTCAGCGGGACTCTTTTAGGTTGTCATGTGAGTGGTTGCCAGGGGGAGTCTTTAGGTTGTCATGGGAGCGGTTGTTAGGAGTCTTTTAGGTTGTCATGGGAGCAGTTGTTAGGACTATTTAGGTTGTCATGGGAGTGTTTGCTAGGAGGAGTCCTGTAGGTCGTCATGGTGAGGGGGGGATGTTACCTTTGGCTCCCTGGTCTCCGACGTGGCCAGCCAGTCCATAGCCCTTGGCTCCCTTATCACCCTGCTCGCCTCGGTCACCTGCAGGCCCAGGACAGACGTCTCATGAACCCGGTGACACCCACGGTCCAGCCTCCATCCATCTCATATCCATCAATCCATGTTTTCTCTTTCATCCGTCCATCTGTCATTCATCCATGCATCGTCCAATTTTGATCTGTCCATCCTTCATTCATTCATCCACCGTTCCCTTTATAAACCCATTCACCCATCCATTCATCTGGCCGTACATCTCCATCCATTTATTCATCCATCCATTCATCGTACAATTCATCCAGTCATCAATCCATCCATTCATTGATTCCTCAATTCATTGATTCCTCCATCCAGCTGTTAATCCATCCATCCATTCATTGATTCATCCATCCATCCAGCTGCTAATCCATCCATCCATTCATTGATTCATCCATCCATCCAGCTGCTAATCCATCCATCCATCCCGCAAGCTGTTCCCTATATGGCGACGGCCTCCATCTTGTTTTGTGCCTCACCCGGAGCTCCCTTTTTGCCAGCGTCTCCAGCGTCGCCGTAGAACCCTGGCTGTCCCAGCTCTCCGTCAGCGCCGTCCACCCCGGGGTCCCCCTGGTTGCAGCACACACATCAGTTACTGTCTCCAAGGGAAGCACTGGACACTGGTCTCTCTAGCGTATCCCTGTGTGTGTGTGTGTGTGTGTGTGTGCTTAGTGGGGCTTGGGAACAGCAGTACAATACAGATGATTCTGTTTTATGGATCCACGGATGTGTTCAGCCCGGGGGGGTGCATATGACTCAGGCCGTGGCTGAACAGGCGTTGGGTCTGCCCCGGGCAACCAGCCAAGTCGCGGGGGGGTTTCCGTGGAAGATCAGAGGAGTGGGCGACGCAGTCCAAAAGACGTTTCGAAACACACCAAGCGCCTTGTCTGTGACTTCTTATTTGTCCTCATGGAGACATGGAAAATCAGTGTGTGTTCGTTCCAAACGATAGAGCCAAATGCATGAGCTCTCGCAGTCTAATTCAGGCTCTTCAGCAACGTGTTAGTGCTACACGAGGCCAGGCCAGGGAGACAGGCCACGCAAAACTTACAAGAGAACTTACTTTCGATCACGTTAGATCAAAACAGATCAATACGTACAGGTGTCCCCGGGGGTCCCTTCTGTCCGGCGGGGCCCGGGGCCCCCATGGGCACGTCCCCGTACAGAGGGCACATGGCGGCGCACGTCCTCTTCACGGAGTTGGCGAACGTGGACATCTGCTCCAGCACCACGCGCTTGCAGACCTCGATGACATGCTGAGCTGCGAGGGCTGGCCCCTGTTGTGCGAGAGGGGGAGGCACGGGCCAAGCTGTCAGCGGTTGGGCAATGGGTGGGGTCTCTGGAACCACTGGGACACGGAACACTGGGACCAAGGCGGGGGGGGGGGGGGGGGTGGCTCCCATCCCAAAGGAAATACGACGTGTGCTTGCCCCCCCGCCAAAACGACGTCTCCCTGCGCGCCGCTCTGTGGTTTACAGCTGCGCTGAAGCCCCCCCTGCCTGTGTGAGTTACTAGCACTGACTCCAGATCAGATCAGCACAGGCTGTTAAAGACGGGCCCCTGTGTTCCAGCCCGTGTTGTTGCTCGCTCGTCACAGTGTGATACGATTCCCCCGTTAAACCGCAGCAACTATAAAGAGGAGATTCAGAGGAAGTTGTGTGTGATGTGCGTTGACAGCGTGCCAGGCTCAGAGCAGCCAGTGCTGCACATGATGAAGATGATGAGGATTTATCTCCTACATTTGTGAAGGGCCGTGATTTTTTGGGGGTAGTTTTACTATCGTTGTCTTTAAACGCGTGTTTAAATCAGGGATAGGAAAACACGTTACACACATGGTGTGTGCACACACACAGACACATACACACAAATACACACACAGACACTGACACACACACACACACACACACACACACACACACACACACACAAATAAACACACAGACACTGACACACACTGCAGGGCTGTAAGGATTTTTTGGCGGGTGCTTACCGGTGGGCCGGGGGGCCCCTGAAATCCATCTGGTCCTCCTTCACCCCTCACACCCTTGACCCCCACAGGGCCGGAGCGACCTGCCTCCCCCCCTGAGCCACGCCTCCCTCTTCCTCCAGGGGGGCCTGGCTTGCCCTTGTCTCCCACCTAGAGGGCCGGGGGACAGCGTCCACAGAGACACGCGGGCCCCGGGGGTGAGGGACTCTCAGCAGGAAGGTTCATGTTCATGTGTGAGCACTTTATTCAGCGAGAGTCCATACTGGTCGGTTGGCTGGGTTCACACCTTCGAGTCGAGGGCAACTATGACAACTCAATTGTATCGTCACACGTTAGTTCACTCTCCAAATGCCATCTGCACAATGTGTCCTGTAGGTGAATTAGGGCTATGGCTCTTTACTGAAGACATACAACTAAATGGTGTCATTTTCGACAACATAATTGAGCCCAGGTATCTCCATTAGTAATGCAAACCAAGTTATTAAACCATGAGCAGATATGATCTCAACATGTA
>JAOTIX010000038.1:1726428-1736960 GCA_027123715.1 Gaidropsarus macrophthalmus
CACTTTAGAGGATCTCTAACCTGCACATCTCGGAGCTGGTCCTGTAACTCCTCCATGTTGCTACTGAAGGAGCACTGGGATAAAAGTTCATTTTTGACATCGTCTAAAAAGTCTGCATGGTCCTGGAGGCCTCCCACGCACTCCAGGTAGTCCTGTGTGCAGTAGGCCTGTGGGGAGATTGAAGACAACGCAAATGATGAGGATGTTTCAACATGTTATGATGCTAAATAGCAGAGCACAGAAAACAACCCCAATGGATTACCATAGTGTTCTGCTCATCATCCCCATCACTGGCGACATCAGAAGAGGTCTGTGCAGAAGATGGATGAGCACGCTCAGTACTGCCATGGAGACTTGGCTCTTCGGCGGCCGGCTCCTCCTCCTCCTCCTCTGAGCCTTCTTCCTTGATGCTCTCCAGGGCGTGCCACCGCTCCTCCTGGGAGTCCGAGTCCAGGTCAATGCCAAGGCTCTCCAGCACTCCCTGGAGCACCGATGGACCTTGGCTTTCTGGTACGCTATGCAGAACCTGGTGCAGTTTGGACTGGAGGTTTCCGACGCCCAGAGGCCCGGTCCTGTCAGAGGCTTCACAGCGCTCTTCTTCAGGCACGCTGTCCAGGAGTCCCAACTCCTGTGCGTCTGCACTGAGGTCGTGCTGGTCACGCCATTTCACAAGATGGTCTGGGCCGCTGCTGTCAAGTCTGCCGTGGGTTTGGTCTTTGGTAACCGACACGCTGTCTGACCACCTTGTCATGGTGTCCTGGTCATCAGAAACGCCACCTATGTCCTCTTCTGTTCTGAGGTCTTGCATGTCATCGACCACAAACTCCTCTGTACCCCCATGTGCGTGTGGTGTGTGAGCCATAAACATCTCTGTACCCCATTCTTCAATTGGTTCGTTGGGCTTGGCCTCTACATTAACTTCTTCAGTATCCCTTTCATCAATGTTTGCGTTCTTGATTGCCCGTTCATCACAGCTTACCCCTTTAACACACTCTGTGAAACGTTTTGAACTGGGCTTTTGTAGGATATCTACGTCAACTCCTTCTGTGGCCCCATCATCGTGTGGTGGGCTGATCTCTTGTCCATGAAGATGAACTACCTCTTCCAAGGTATCTATGGTGACCTCTTCCATATACTCTGCATCTAGGCCCCTTTCGTCAGGTTGTATTGGGTTATTTTCTGTGACTTCAACATTAACCTCTTGTCCTTCAATGCCCGCGTCATCCCTGTTAACCACCCCTACATCCCCTTCTTCATGATCTGTGTTGGGCTTTTGTAAGTCATCTACCCTGAACTGCTCTGCACCACCTTCATTATGATATGTGGCAGTCTCCTGTGAGATATCTGCATTAAACCCATCTATACCAGCATTAATACACTTCTCATCCAGGCCCATCACATCTGCAGACATTTCAGCAACATTGACTCTATCTGTGCCTACTTCTCCTTCTTCTGGTTGTGGGTTGGACTTTGGCAAGGCATCTATGGGGGTTTCAACAGCCCCATCAGCTATGCTAACCTGCTCTGCATCCCCTCGACCAGAATGACTGTTTGATCTGTGTAAGGTGTCTACGTAAAGCCCTTCTGCACCGCCTTCAACAGGTGTCTCATGCAAGATGTCAACATTAAACCCTTGTGCACCCTCTGCTTCACTTTGAGTGTTGGGTTTCAGTAACAGCTCCGTATTGCCTTCTTCAATACCCTCTGCATCTTTGCCTATGTCTTCCATAACCCCATGATCAACATTAAATCTGTCTTTATCCCCTTTATCATGTTGAGTGTTCATTTTTTGTAAGGCATCTACATTCATAATAGTCCCTTTGTCCTCATGTTTCTGCTCAGAAAACCTTTCCTCACACATTTTGTCAGATTCTTGCAAGGAATCAGCATTCACTGCCTCTGTGCATCTACCAATGTTTAACATGTTTACATCCCCATCTTCATGCTCTGTGTTGGCTTCTTTTAAGGCATCTGCCACAACCTGCTCTGTACCCCTCTCATCCTGTTTGACGTAACTCTCCTGCACGACATCAATTTCAACACCTTCTACATCTGCTGCTCCAGGTTGTGTTTTGGGCTTTAGTAAGGGATCGGTGTCAACCCCCTTAACCACATCGTCATCTACGTGAACCTGCTCTATAAACTGTCCATCACGTGTGTTAGCTTTCTGCAAGACAGCATTAGTCAAATCTACTGGACTACCAACAAGCTGCGTGCTGATGATTTCTAAGGGCTCTGCGAGGACTTCCTCGAGACTAAAGGCCTCTTGCTTGTCATCATGAATATGCTTAATAACATCAGTAAGACAGGCTTGGTCTGACATAGTAGGCAAGGCCGATAAACCACCAGAAAATGAAGTGGGGTTCTCGGCAAAAGTAGAGTGGTCACATCTGTTTACATCTGGTGTAATGTTTGTTTCTGAATCTGCTTGCTTATTATTTAGGAGACACCCAGTACTTTGGGTTTTGTTTGAACAGCTGTCTATTTTTATTGTAGTGTCTTTGAGTCCATTCACATGTGTTTCTAAGGTGTCTGGATCAGTAGACAAACAAACCTGCATACCATCATTAGTCGCGGTTAAACATTGGCCATGCTGTTCCTCTAAGGAAACTGTCCTGCCAATATCCCTGCCTAATTCAACTACATCTGCAGCAATGAAATCCGACTCCAACATATTCAAAGGGTTTGTCGAATTGGCACCTGCCGGAACGCATTGTGTATCACCTATACCAGCCTGCGCTACTAAAGACGTTGGCTTCATTTCAACACCAACATTCCCATCTGAACGTAACGGCTCTGGAGGATATTCAATTTCATGGCAAACCCTTGTGATCTCACTCTTATCAACTCCCCTGGACGCAACGCATGAGCTAACTGCATTTGCAAACACATCACTTGGCGATGACTCACCCATAGCCTGACAGCGCTCACTAATCAAAGAGGTCTGAGCGAGGCCCACAGATGTAGTTTCCGTCTTACTCTCGTCAGACAACACATCACTGTGCGATGAGGACATGCCTGAGTCACTCTGAACAGGGCTAACCGTAGGATTGCCAAGAAGGCCGTAACAACACTTGTCTGTCAGAAAATCTCTATCAACAGGTGAGCCGTCTCCCACGCAAAACAGATTTGCTGGAGTGGTGTATTCATGTGCCAGGGGTGACTCAATGTTGCGGTCAAAGGCTGTGTGGCTCTGACCAGGCAACAGTGACAGGGTTGGTTGAGCATGCCTTTGGATCGCCTTTTCATATCGATTCATAGTATGTGGTAGCTGGCTCTGGTTCATTTCCTGTCTGCCCAAATCTGCCCTCAGTGAAAGCACTTCGTCTGTGTGAGGAAACAAACCGGCTTTTGTAACCTGATTCCAGGAGGCTGCTGAGCTCCTCTGAGTGCCAGAAGGCCCATGACTAATGAATGAGGTGGGTACAGGATGTGGATGATCGGCCATTTCGCCTGCATTTCCTACTGACTTCCATTCCGCACAATGATTTCTACCCTCTAAACGTTCCCCATCGATCTGTTCATCAGGGACATCAAGCCTCATCACAGCAACCTTTCTCTCAGTGAAATGCTGCACGGGGCCTTCCTCGCCACATGTTCCGACGTGCCTTGGGATTCGCTGATTACATTGGAAATCACTACCACTCTCCTCAGAGTTCACGACGGCTCTGGGACTCGTGTCTGAGTGAGGCAGGACTCGCTCACTGACATCCTTGAATGCCAAACTGGCCGTAATAGCGACCGTGTGATTGACGTTAACATCGGCTTCACTACCCAGAGGGCTGGGTGTGTCATTTATTTGCATGACATGACACGACTCTGAGCCACTTGACATTGACTGTTTGAGGACTGACATTGTGCCTTTCATGTCTGCTCTATGCTGCTCCCCAGAAAGCTGTGTCTCAGGGCTATGATGATCAACCCATATGGAGTATAGTAGGTCCCTTTTCTCTATTTGGGACTCATCAAGAGCATTAGCATTATCGTGTGTCGTCGTACGCATGTATTCTGCCACTTTCTGGAAGTATGAGGGTTCTGGGCTTCTATCAGTTGCATTTCCTGACCCAATGCACAATGAGTTAGGATTGAAGTCGGACAGTGTGTTATCAGAATAATCTGAAGCCACTGAAGAAGCTTTTGAGCAATCATTCATTGACAGTGAATGAGAAGTCACCATGTCCCCTGAATATGAAGTGGGGAACCTCAAAGCCTCAGAAGGCAGTGGAATATCAAAACCTTCACAGTCATCTATTTTGTGTTCAGTGTCCAAATAATATTGAATAGTTGCACCTTCAAATCCAGTAGAATGTGTATTATCTGGGTTCTTTTCAAATGAAATGTATTCTTTGGAAATGCAAACTGTGTTCTCGTCTGCATTAAATTCGGCTACCTCAACATGTGTAAACTGCGTTTCGTCTAAGCTCATATCAAATTCAGTAGAATGTGTGTAATCTGTGTCCTCCAAAGAAATGTATTCTGCGGAAGCACAAAAAGTGTTCTCATCCGAGTTACAACCTGCTACCTCTGCATCATTGAATTGTGCTTGGTCAAAGCTAATATCGCTTCCCAAAGTGACAAAAGCATGGGAATTTAATGCAAACTTGTTTCTTGATAAATCATTTGTGCTGTCCTCATCGATGTGCAGCGACGCCCGAGGATCTGTAAGGTTCTCCCTGTGCATCTCAACATCCACCTCCTGTGAAATATCATCTGAAGCCTCAGAGGAACATGCGGGTTCCTTCGATTCACCAGAGGCCAAGTCTTCAATGAAAAGTTGAACCACATCGGTCAACCGTCTATCAAGAACCAACAGCCGTTGTCCTGACTTTGAATCCAAGTAACTGTTCATCATGAGGTATGAGGTGAATAACTGCCTCACCTCTGAAGGAGACGGAGTGTGTGGCTGCTCACTGCTGAACTCTCCACCACCTGTGGCACGATGGCCTCCATGCAGTGTGAGTTCCCTAAACATGAGCCAGGAGGAAAACTTTGCATTGAGCTGTTCGATATCCGGCAATGCTGCAGGGAATTCTATCGATTTCAACACCTCTGCTGTGTGACGGTCAATGAAACACAATTCAGTGGCAGAATCCAAGTCTACCACCTCATCGCTTTCTGGGATGTAAAACGCTGCTATCTTTGGCTGATTTCTGATCAGTGCGCTACTGTAGTCACGGTGGACGTCAAATTGTTGGTGCTCGGAAAAAGACGACACCCGGGTGATGTCGTCTGAGCTCGGAATTAGAAGTCCTTTGAAACCCTTCTGTTTTTCAAGCACAATGAGCGTACTGCTATGTCTCAGGAAATCACACTGGACAGCTTCATCCACTGTCAGTCCCTCCTTCTCTAGGGGGCGGGCGTCTGTCCCTTGACTCCGCCCCGCACCCTGTCCTCTCAGCATATTCGGCAAGGAATTCCCATCCGTTTCGGAGTGGATGTTACCGTCTGCAAAAAGCATCTTGATGTGCTCTGGTGTGAATGATGTGCGTGAACCCTCAATCCCTCTCTCCACGTACCCTGCACTGCTCTCCTGAGTCTCCTGCAGTTGTGTGTTTCCTAAAAGGTTTGTGTAGAAGCCTGACTGAAATGACCACTCTGGGGTCACTGAGCCGCCACCAGTGTACCTTCCAGCGTCCCACCCGTCACCTTCATGCTGGGGGTCTAGCTGCTGTGCTCCCTCCCCCCCGCCCTCCCTGGGTGAGGCTAGTGTTGTCGTGGGTACAGAGGAGGGAGGTAGAAGACTCTGGGTGGCCTCGCCTTCATCGTTCAGACCAGGGCTTTGGTAGGGGTGGGTGTTGTACCTAGCATCCTGCTTCAGGGCAGGGTTTACGTCCAGACACACCTCGAGGTCAGAAGCATTGAGACCACGGGCCGTCGGCACAATGATATCAGTCTGGCGACTCTGAGCAGTGAGTTCCTGTCCATTTTCAACTTCAACAACCTGCAAAAGGAAAAACCAGAGAGAATTATCATGACAGCAAATTCATTTAGAAATGTATTTGGAGATGCAAATTGCATGTGCATTGGGTCTCAAGAGGCGAGGCAAAAGGTTTTTACTCACCATTCGACACACATGTGCATGTTAGGAGATCATACGCGCAAGAGCAGGCTTTGACAGCAGTACAACGTTAAAGCACACCACAACACATTGAAGCTGTCATGCATCTGTGAAGGTCATGATCATCATCAAAACAGACAAGCTTGTAAACCACATGAGGTACTGGTTCCTTTGGTGTTGGTGTTCAAGCGCATGGTTTCCAGTGGTGACTGGCGTTTGAAAAGACGGAACAACGTGGAAACTAGCTAAGCATGTTTACAGCATACTCCATACTCATGATCAGCACACATCCTGTAGTAGTCGATAATCCAGTACACGCAATAACAACAGAGTGTGACAAAACAGGAGAAGCCTTTCACAGCCTGCTAGAAACAAGTTCATAGAGGGGAAAGGTTAGTCATGCACTTTGACAGTGGGTGCCAGCTGTGAGAGAAACACACTAACAGGCCTTTGGTGAAGGGGTGGGGGTTAAGGGGACCAGTCTATTGTCCAACCTGGTCTGTGGAGGGCATCTGATCTGCACACTGTTGGGACAGGTCACAGTAGGCCTGGCTGAGAGCCATCAGCTGTTCCTGGGCTTTCTGCCTCTCTTCCTCTGACATCCTGTGGGAGTTGGACAGAAAGTGGCTGGATTAGGAGCAAGCCTGATTTGAGAAGAACACTTAAAGGTGAAGTATATAGGATTTAGTGGCATCTAGTGGTGAGGTTGCAGATTACAAGCATTTGAACGCCCTGCTTCTCCTTACTTTCTAATGATGTGGGAGGAGCTACGGTGGCCTGTACTGTGTAAGAGGCTAGACGATATTTCCAAAGGAATGTCATTGTCGACAACAGTTTCCCCTAGCCAAGTAATATAGCAATTACAATCGTTAAACTTGTCTACTCAAGATGTTTTTCTGTTCTGGATAACAACAGAAACATGGCAGTATAAGAGGACAGGCTCCTTATAGTGATATAAAGGATATATATGACATATTTATCAATGTTATAGTCCATTTCTGCCCTCTGCCTTGCTAGATACCACTGAATTCTCCACACTGCATTATTGTTCAGTGTGTAGATGCCTACACACCTTGAATCAGTCAAATACAAAGTGTCAAAAGGTGCGATGGTTGTGGCTTACTTGTCACTGTGTTTATTCAACATCATTTGAGTTGCCCTTAAGGCCTCTGCGATTTGTTCCTTTTTGGTGACCATCTCCTCGATGGAAACCTAAAATAATAATGACCATGTATTAACCATAAAGCAACCAACCCACACACACACAAACACACACACTAACTGGTTAATGATGGGTGGCTATATAAACAGATGATGAGAGCGATTTGCTACATAGTGAGATTAGGGAGAAGTGTTGGACACAAGTTTGGATGCATTTATTTATTTTATTCTCTAAAATGTTTTTTTCTGTGGTCTGATGTCATATAAACTTAAGTAATTCATTAGCAATATCTGAACGATGATGTACGTTCAATTCCCCTCAATAAGGAGAATCATAGAAAATATGTTACGAAATGTTTGTTATGGACATGATCTCGACATAATTGTCTTATTAGCTGAGGCTGGGCATCTGTAAGATGCATGTCCACACATCAAGAAAATCTAAAGATTGTGTACCTCAGAGGATATATACCATGTGAATTTGCTTTATTACTAATTATGTTTCTCAATAAGTTCATGTTGAAATCAGATTTTTTTTATATACATTTATGAAATGAGTGGCATGATACAGATCAACTCATGAGTGAGGAGCCCACAAACGGTTTACCTGTGGCTTATTAGAAGCTTCTGTGTTTGCGTTACCATCTGCCATATCTTTGCCACCATTGCTCAGGCCCTGTTTCACACCGGACATCCAGTGCAACAGATTGCTAACTTTATCGCCGTGTTCTTTCTTCTCCTCATCAGCCGATCTCTAGAATATTAACAGATTAAAAGGTTTTCTTTAGAGGTTGGTGTTTTCAACCTTTACATTAGAAGCCAGCACAGCGTTGGAAAAAGTTGTCGTTAGTGAAACCTGATTCAAGAATCAGTTCCCAGCAAGCTCTATCCATTTTCAAACGTTACGAATAACAGGACAGCTTCATGTCATGCCTTTTGTTCATGAAATACAATGAAGTTAGTACCACCATGAAGGATATTTATTTGTATTTATTCTTTCAGTTTTATTAATATAAATTGGCAATCCATGATTCAAAATGTTTGCTTGGTCTCAATATGCATCACTGCATTTAAACCATGTCAGAACAGTTTGCATGGTTATGTTAAAACAAATGCATAAAAATACCAGGGAAGGTGTTTCTGCAGACCCCTTCAATCAATCAGGTAAATACTTGATCAGTATCATCACAAAGCACTATTCCTAAAGAAAACAGCCTATTTACATGTAGCGATAACTCCAATTGGCCCTCACAGCCTCCAGTAGTCTTAGCCCTGTGTGGTAGTCATGGATACTTCTCTCCAGAGCCTCCACGAAGGAGATGCCTTTTCTGGTCTTTGGGCAAATAATGATTTTACTGTAGGACTTTGTATCTTTCAGTGACGCCAGAGTGCGTTTGTCCAGAATACCACTCCGAGTGAACTCCTCGAGGGAGATTCTGCTCTGGGTTTCCGGGTCGATCAACCCTCCGGTCAGCACCTGGAACTCAAGGCAGCGCAGACCTATGTCCTTCGGGAAGACCTTCTCATGGATGGCCTCTGCGACGGACAGCCTCCTTCCAGTGGTGGGTTGGATGATGCCGTAGTAGGCCTGCTCGAACAGCGGGAGTTGATTGACAATTGACTGATCCACAAGACCTAGACTGAGGGCCTCTTTCAGAGTGGCCTTCTCCCCGGACGCGGGGTCCAGGATTCCCCCGGTGCAGACCTGGGCCTCCAGCAGCCGCAGAGCTGTGACGCGGTCTATGAGGTGCTGCTGCATGGCTTGGAAGACTGACAAACGCTTCTTCTGAGAGGTGTCCCACAGTCCCGCGATGGGGCTGTTCAGATCCTCACCCACTACCATTCTGGAGTATATGAGGTCCACCAGCTCATAGATGCTCAGACTCCCGTTGCGATAGCTCGTGAGTTCGGTCGGCTCCAGGAGTCTCTGACTGAGGGCAGTCTCAATACAAAGCTGTCGGCCACTTTTGACGTCTGTGATAATGTGTCTCGTGGCGCCGTTGACGTCAACGATAGATTCTTCCACCCACTCACCGTCTCGCCGCGACAGGAACAGATAGGTCTTCAGGTTGATGTGTTTAGTCTTGTAGGCTTCGTATGCAGACATCTCTGTGCCCCTGTGGCTGCTGATGACACACACTTTGTGGGCTCTGGTGGGAGAGGCGCTGGATGAATGCGCGTCACCAAACGGAAGGAGAAAGATGCCGTCGTCAACATCATAAACACATCTGTTCAGCAGTTCCCCATAGTGTGCTTTTTGCCTGGTGCAAGGGTTGAGAAACTTCTTGGGATTGGAGACGGGTTCGAATAAATTCTGCAGGGCCGTTTTGGTTAACAGTCCTCGTTCAACAGCCATGTCAGCAGGAACTCTCAAACCTAACTCTGGATTCACCAACCCTCCAGCAGAGAACTGGACCTCAAGGATAGTGTTTCCTTTGTACCTGTCAATAAGTCTCGCTTCGATTGCCTCTAACACAGACAGCTTCTTGTCCCCATGGAGGTAGCCGCTAAATGCTA
Source organism: Gaidropsarus macrophthalmus (assembly GCA_027123715.1). NCBI lineage: Eukaryota > Metazoa > Chordata > Actinopteri > Gadiformes > Gaidropsaridae > Gaidropsarus > Gaidropsarus macrophthalmus. The sequence goes on from JAOTIX010000038.1 coordinate 1,736,165, forward strand.
AATGTGCCTTTCTCAGTTTGTCTTTCAGAATAGTGTCTAGGTTCCCATTTTCTAGGACATCATCGAATGCCTGGGGTTTACCTGCATCTAAGCTAATGCTACTGCCTGTGGCGGACTGCGCCTCCAAGAACTCAATGGCGTCAGTCTTCGCCAAGATGCCTTTTTCAGCAGCTTCTAAGAAGGAGATTTTTTTCTTACTGGACTCCAGGTACAGTCCAGCGATGTATTTCGGCTGGCTGAGGAACTTAGCAATAGTGCCTTGAACTTCTTCCACTGTGGTGAGGCCCATTTCTAACCTTTGCCAAATGTCTTGGTCCAACAGCTTGGCTTTGATTAACCGGTCCATGCTTATACTGCCTTGGAGCCCTGGGAAGTTGACTGAGCTCCAAGTGATGGGACGTACCGCGCTGTCCGTTGTATCTGTAGTGTATGTGGAACATTCTATTTCCTTACGTATGGTACGATACTCTTTCTTTTTCATGGCCTGCTCTGTTATTCTGCCAGCCTCTCTGGATAACTCGCTGACGGTGTCTTTACCTCCAAGGAGAGACATGTAGAGGTTTGTTGCGATGGTGGCCGGACTTGCGGGTTTGCCTTGCGTTTCTTGAGCGACTTGAGAGGCATCGTGCAAGTCTTTCTGCTGTTGCGTTGTGGTCATTTGTCCAGTGCTGGTCAGTGTGTTCCTGACATGCTCATGGAATGTGATGTCTGTTTTGCCTTTGTTGGCATTAGCCATACCCTCTTTTGTATTTTCTTTCTCCATTGCTGAAATCTGTGGACATGACAAAAAATACAA
>JAOTIX010000038.1:1794400-1809388 GCA_027123715.1 Gaidropsarus macrophthalmus
GCCTGTAGTCTAGTACATACCCCATCACCCAAGCAGTTAGACGCCTTATCTCACTGTGCTTCAAACAACCAGTTAAATGTACCACCGTTGTGATCACCATCATGAGATATTTAAATAAAACAGAGTCTAAATGAGGAACAATCCCGTTTCTTTAGTTTTAGTGTTTGATAGGCCACAGATATACAAGGCAAATTCTACTGCCCTCTAATGTTAGACTAATGCATTACGTAAAGCAGTACAAAGAATTGATATTGATGTAGCAGTATGGAAAATGTAAACAATTGTGAGACACATTTTTTTTTACAAGGTTAAAAAACATAATTTAGATTGAAGCAGTATAATTCACATAAACAGCTAGCATTTGGTCGACCAATATCTACCGTGAGTTGTCTGTTACAGAGTGTAAGTAGACACAACTATGTATTTTTTTCTTTTCTTTTGTGCCTATTGATATTTGGTTAACCATTGAAACATACAAACATCTGATGCAGCTTTAGAACATTTCAACACTCCCCTGACATGTTGTTTGGCACTATGATTCAGGTGTTAAGCAACAGTTGTGCATCACGAAACACTGGTTGTTATAAAAATACCCTTTACACAACTAAATCAACCCCTCATTGTAATCTTTTTTAGTGTTAGGAGCTTGATGTGAACAGTGTATATTGAACCATATTCCATAGCGCGTTAGAAAAATATGGTACAAAATAATCTGCGTTATCTCTCACGATACAAACATATTGCACAGGTGTACATTTCCAAACAAGAGGATTGAAGAGAAAAATGATAATCTATTTACGTTAACACATGTTTCACATGAACCTTCTGGCCAACCCTTCTGCCAGTCGTGGTCCCATTCACAGACCACCGTTTTCCAATTCAGTTTGTCAAAAACTGTGGCTTCATAGTCCACAGGAGACAAAACCTATCACCTTCACAAAGCGTCAGGTCTTGTTAAGATGTCTTAAATGAATCCCAATGATAGAATCTAACGACAAAGAATGACAAATTGGTGACAATAGTACAATTGTCAAACACTTTGATATTTCCATTGATAATTCGGTTTGGGCTAAACCCTTTGAATGCGTTTTTGTTGATGTCTATGACTTTGTTTAGAATTATTGCATTGTTTGAACTGTCGAAAGGGCCGCTACCGTAATTGAAAAGGGCATTGTGCTCAGAAGATACTTGGGAAACTGAGAGAAAGAGTCAAAGTAAAACTATTTCCCACCCTTTGCTTTGGTCTCTGAAAATGGCCGCCCATACAGCAAACAGCACTGATCCACCTGGAGATTGAAATGGCATGAGCCACGGTAGGCGGCACGCTTTCCTGGTGGGCTCTAGAGTAAACTGCAGCTCCCGAAGGGGTTTTTAGTCTTCTTGGTTCTTTGCTTGTTGGGTCGCAAACTGATAACTTCATGGCCATTAGTGGAGCTCTGGTTGCTTACGTTGGTACCGGTGGTATTAAACACACCTGTGGACATAAGAGCAACTGGTCAACACCTGACTGGGGGAGCAGTGGGGGGTGGGGGAAGGGTGACAGACTGCATCAACGCTTACCTATTTTATTGCTGGTGGTGTGAACAACCTCTGGCTCCTCTGCCGTCTGCTGTTTCAGCTTCTGGATGTACTTCTCAGCCAAGTATTTAAACACTGCAACCACAACAAAGGAAACAGGGATCCCCAAAAAACACAGGCTCATGTGATTATCATTATCGGGGGCCAACATGTTTATTGTTCAGTTGCGGATCCCCGTTAGTTGACGCAGAAGCGGCAGACTAGACTTCCTGGGGTCCAATTAAAAAACAGAACATACAAATAATAAATTATCAATAACAGAGTAATCTGGTCAAAAGAACATCCCTTTTTTAAAGAGAACATTGTATAAATTGTGGGCAATATTTCCATATTTCCTAAAATACAGGTAGAATGTTGTGTTTAGTATGTTGTGTGTTTTGTGAAAAACGGAGTGCAAGGACGACGGTGCCAGGGACTCACCCTCATTGACGTTGAGATCCTCTTTCACTGAAGCCCTATAGAACCTCAACTTCAACCTCTTGGCCAGGCCCTCGGCCTCCTCGCTGTGGGGGGGGGAGGGGGCATATGGTAAGGTCTACAACATCTGTGGTACCTCCAGACATAGCACGGTCGTCCACGTGGATGTTTGACCACCGAGGCCATATCGAGAATTCTTCCGATGAAACACAAATTAAATTATTTGACAAAACAAACGACGGAAAAAAACGCCCCAAAAATGCTTTCCGTTTGACGGTGGGTTAAACATGAGCGGAAACGTAACCGAGTCTGATAAAAAAAAACGGAGGCGTCTCAACTTAAGCTGCGGTTCAGGAAAAACAACACACGGTTACATCATCTCATGGCCCTGTGGAATCCGATCGCAAACGCAAACCCAGGGAACGTCCGCACAAACTCAGCGGGCTGTGTTTGTGTTGGGTCAGTGTCACAGCTGCGTTTCCCTTCGCCTGTCCACATAAACGAGGTTGGGTTTGACCTCCACGTGATCTTGAATTACCCGTGTCTCACCGTAAAACCGCATTAATGGAGAAACCTCTTCTCAAATGTTGGAAAGCAACAACCCGAAAAGCAGTCTTTTCGCAGTCTCGTTTTCACGTACTTTTTGATGACGGTGTCGTCGAGAAGGTCAATTTTGTTCTGGACCAGAACAGTGGGGATATCCCCGACCTCCACCTCCACCTTCTCCTTCCAGCTGCTGATGGCCTGGTAGGACTCCCTGTCCGTGGTGGAGAACACCAGTACGCATGCCTGAGCACCTGGTAACACACACACACACAAACACTCACACGCACGCACACACGCACGCGCGCCCACACACACACACACACACACACACACACAGATGCAAACACGTCAAATATTAAAATGATTGCGGGGGACAGCACATTCAGACCGATTAAGCAGAAGCAATTCAATTTAATTGCACTGAAACCTGTAATGGTGAAAGCAGCAACATCTAATTAGACATCAACAACAAATTATATCATAGTGTTAAAGGCAAGAGCACTAAATTAAGTAGAATGCAAATAAAGCAATCAAATTTAATATTATGAATTGCGATGGATTATTTAAAAACACATTTTAACTCATTTACATTTTATTTGATACGAACATTACATTTGAGTGCATTTTATTTCCATAGAGATTTCATTCGATTAATTTCATCAAATCAGAATTGGTGTCTATTTGTGCTACAGCCATCTGTGATGGCGAAAAGCAGAGGGACCATATCCCAGGAACCCACGGAGACGGGGCTCACCACGGTAGTAGGCCTTGGTGATGGCATCAAACTCCTCCTGGCCTGCCGTGTCCCACAGCATCAGCCTCACCTCTTCATCATTGACTCTGAAACATTCAACATGTCATTGAATCCCCCAAAGCCCTCCTTGCACAATGAGGGGTGTGTGTCACACACGCACGCACACCATCTTGTCTGGTGAAATTGTGATATTATTTCCAGTTCCTAGCATCACAGAGCAACACCTCATATTTGTATCAACGCCTCAATTATTTGTATCAACGCCTCAAATATAATGGCTTAAAGTTTAATAGCCAACACGCACAGTCATGCTTTTAAAGCGTGTCCAAATTGCACCACATAGATTAGCATTAGCATTAGTCACAAAGATTAAGCAGCCCACTACAAAAATGTAGGTGTCCCAAGCTATAACAATCACATATATCTGCTTGGCAAAGACGAGACCAACAAAGAGCCAAATTGACTCAACGCAAAATACATTTGTACCAATATTCAAAACAAAACCTTTAAACTACGGCTTCATAATATGATTAACAAAGTATACAAAGATCCCCCATTCATGTTTGACATAAAAAACAGTCACATATTCTTAACAAACTTCTAGTGATTCTCATTGAATTTAGCCCTGAGTAAAACACAACCTGCAAACCAAGACCTTCAGACGAAAATCATAGATTGGAATATCAGAAGGATTCTGCCGATACAGAGTGGAAATGGGGGCATCTTACATGATCTGTCTCTCCAGGAAGTCCACCCCGATGGTCTTCTTGTAGTCCTTGGTGAAGACCCCCTTGCAGTAGCGCTGGATCATGCTGGACTTGCCCACCGCCCCGTTCCCCACCACCACCACCTTGATAGCCACCTCCATATCCTCCTCCAACATGGTGCTCGGTCACTCGCACCAGCTCCCACTAATTTATTCTAGTCTTGCTTTTCTTCCACAGGAACTAACACGCCTGAGAAGGAGAAGAAACGAAAAAAGAAGTGTTTATACTCCTCCTTTTAGGGCTCAAGGTTATCATTCCCCACAAACCTTTGGCGACATGAAATCCAAACGTGACCAGCAGTACAAGATATAGCGATGCTTAGCGTACAACACAACCAAGCCTCCAGGTAACTGATGTATCAAGAGGAGATTTGCTTTGAGCAATGATGCGACTTGTTTAGTTTTCCATCCCACTTTAATTGCTCTACATAGCAACTGGTACATTTCCAGACCACATCTAATTGGCAAGGTTAAAAAGCTGTACAACCAAGTTTTATCGAATGAATGGGTTACTTTCACTTGGTGAATGTGGAATTAATATAGTTTGTAATTACTGGTTTTCATTGAAATTGTGTGTTATTATTTTATGAGTTATTATGGAATACAAAGCGATTATTAGTTGTATGATTCAACGTTGTTATTAGAAAGCCTGGAATTTAGTGGAGAATTTGCATAACTATGAACTTCATCCGAGTTGCAAACTCAACTATCTCTTTTAAAGTCAAGACTATACAGTACCTTACCACAGAATGAAACTTCCATGTGAGGTCTAAATATTGAGGGCTTAAAAAGGCGTTTCTCCTTCTCAAATGTGAAGACATTTGAAAATTGCATTTCAAGTTAATGATAGATTTCTGTTTTATTATATCTGATCTGAAAAAAATACGTCTCAACCTCCTCAGACTGGTAGACACTGTCCATCATATGTAACCACATATGTAATTGTGCCATACCAATCCCGTGGCATTGTACCATTGCAAAATAATAAAATAAGGCACAATGGAAAACATACAGTGCATGTGTTCTTAACACTCCTTGCAGTTTGACACAGATGTATGGAAGCACATTCCCGCCAGTAAAAAGACATCCCCGTTAAGTCATAATAATGACATAAAAAGTCGAAATAATTAGATAAAAAGTCATAATTTCGACTTTTTAATGACTTACAATGGGATTGTTTTTTGGTGTTACTGGCAGGAATGGGCTTCCATAAATAGGCCATGGGCATGGACAGTATTGATTATTGTCATCTAGACAGAAGTGTTACTAGTTCACCACTGGCACTGCATTAGCTGCAGCCCCAAAATCAGAAAGGGCGGAGAGCTACCGATCCGGTCCATTTCTTACCTGCCAACTGGTTATTCATCCGGAATGGACCCGCATCGGACTAATCCCGTTCACAAGCCAGATTCTTCATAGTCTCTGTTTTCTGTGACACGAAGAGGTGAAATATCCCTCGTTAAGTATTCCACACTGTGCTGCAAATGCGGGCTAATTATCGTGGCTACGACTAGCCCCCTTCTTCAAGCAAAGGGAGACAGAAACCCTCCCCGCTCTTCTCACAAGACTGACTCGTACCAGTGTGAGATGTGCTTTTTCTACCGCGTTCACATTTCATTCAACGTCTTCATGTCTTCAACCGTGGTAGAACATACATTTGTGGTTATGAATCTACCTGGGGGGCCGACAGTTGTCCGTGGGTCCAGGGTAGCTAGCGGTAGCAAGCGAAGGCTCCGTTGCCAAGTGGGAACGCCAAAGAGTGCGTAGCGGAGGACGGGCAACGAGATCGACCGTAGACATGTTCGTAGACACCGCATTGACTGCATCAACCCGTTGCTGTGATACGTCATCGTGACCGCCATATTGGAGAGGGCAGACCTGCCCTGTAAACATATAACGTTTCCGGGAACAACAGTGCTTGATGGATAAAAAGCAGTGTAGCGTCCACATATATGAACTTATTTTAAAAGGTCCTATTGATATCAATATTCAATAATATTGTGTACATTTATATACATATACATGTTGTGTATATATAGTCACTGTTTTCTGTGGCTGGAGTTATCGAGCGATCTGATTGGCTGGGGCTTTCGAAAAATCTGATTGGCTTGGGTTTGGGAGCGGCATTGTGGCAATGAGATTGACAGTCTCGTCAATATCAATATATAGTCAATATTATTTATAGTCAATGGTAGTTTGGGGGTTATTTCTAGTTGATAGTGCATATCATCCAAAAAAAACTTCACCTCTCCCTTTAAAATCTGTTTACAGGTCAATATTTGCCTCTATATATAAAATGACCACTTAAAAACATATAAAAAGAAAGGCGCAATCATTTACCAAGCGAATTTCTGATTATACACGTTAATAAATTGGTGTATCTTGTTGTAATTATTACATGTTTCTTTTTTTGGATTTCGTTTGCTGTGGGGCTGTTAATTATAAGGTAGCAACGTTGATTGACAAGAGTTCATAATATTGTAGCGACCCTGAGACTCTTTGGGAGTTTAAGTAGACAGTTCATTTAGAAATGTATGTCTGACGTTACACCGGACATGACGTTAGTGTTCTGCCTCTGCCTGATTGGTTCCTGCCAATAGTGTCACCGTTTACCCGCGTTCACCGAACAACACAGACTGCCGTTTGGCGGGGTTTGACAGAAAATAACATCTCGCCGACACGTTGGTAATGACAACTTTATTACGTTGTAGTTTGCATGTACTGGTGATACCATGTGCACTCGTTTTATATTGAACAATCTTGAAGATGAAATATCTGTAATACCTTATTGGCTTTACTAGAAGTTAAACTTGACGTAAGCTAGCTCGGTTAGCAGGTGAAGAGTTATCAGGCTTGTGTTTGGTCGTGCTAACGTTACTTACAAAGGATACCGACACAATAAATGGCTTAAACACACGTTATTCGCCTTTAAGAACAGGTAGAGGCATTTAAGGACACACAGTAAGTAAGGCTGCGTGTACGATGTCTTGTTTGAATGTTAAACCCATATTGCAGACTAAACTGTGTAAATGGCATGTGCTCCTTAATCTGAAAGGAATTAAATATTCTGTCTGACTACTCCTACTACCGTACTTAAAGATAAAATGTGTGCAGGTCTGATTTTCAGCACAGTTTTCAGACAGTTCAGCACACAACCTATGCTTACTTAACTTAACCTGTCAACACTCATGTCATTGCCAATTGTTTTTGTTAACTCGCCATTAGGAACCATGCAGTTTGTTAAGAGACAGAAAAAGCTGGCAATTCCAAATATAGAGCAATATGGACATTGTCTGCAGTTCTATGGACAGCCCCCTCTTGAAAACATATCACTCACAGAGTTTGAGACCTTTGCTGTGGAGAGATTGAAACGTAAGACCCCTTGTCTATTCTTGTTTGAAATTATTCCCCTTAAAAATGGCCTTGAAAATCAATACAAATTTGACTCATTTACTAAATGATATTATAATTATAATGTGTGTTGTTTTCCTTTCAGTGTTGAAGACAGTTGAGAACCTGGGAGTGAGTTATGTGAAGGGATCCGATGAGTACAGGGCTAAGCTTTATAAGGAGTGTACACAGCTACACTTTCCACTCAAAGCTGAAGTTGTAAGTATTTTCCAGCAGCCCTGGTCAAACCATTTGGACTGTGTCTTCTCTGGTATAGATCACGGTCTAAAGTGATGTACCTCATTATTAATCCTAATTGTGTTTCTGTTTAAAGGAAGACAATAAGCAGGACGGGCCCAATGAATATGAGAAACGAAGGAAAGACCACATTTCCCACTTCATCCTCAGACTTGCATACTGCCAAACGTAAGTCTCTTCATTGCCTTGTTAAGATGAGTGTATAAGACAATAGATACCTTTTATGTGTTCTAATGTCTGTTCCTATTCACTGTCCCCTAAAGGGAGGATCTCAGGAGGTGGTTTATACAGCAGGAAGTGGACCTTTTCCGATACCGTTTCAACGACTTGAAATCAACCTCCAAAACGTCTTTTCTGCACCACAATAACCTGCATTATGATACGGTAAGGCTTGTACCGCAACTTATTTACAGTGTTTTCTTAATGCTTTTGTCTCCATAAATGACTTAATGGGCTCATTCATTATTCAGAGATTCTGTTGGTGTTGCTGGGAATTCAGGACTGGTTCATAGAGACGTTGTCTGGAGTATGGCCTTGTACTCAATAAAAAATTGTGCAACAGTCATTCTTATATCTCAAATATTCCACTAGATGGAGCTGTTGATCACTGCACAATGGATCCTTATGTTCCAATGCATTTTATTTTAATTCCCAATATTGCCTTTATTCCTTGACAAACGATGACATCAATATACAGCAATACATGTAATTTTTTTTGTCATGAACGTATCAGAGGTTTCAAAAGATTTAACTGTAATAAATGTTTTATATTTCTTACTATTTTGGTTGGTAGACAAGGCATAAAGACATTATTGTCATTAAAGAGCAGTATGGTTCAGGTATCTTGCTCAACGGTGGGGGGGATGGAACCTGAACCTTTCATAGAGTAGCCACTGGCCTAGCGTGCTCCCCTACTGACCTGAAGACTTAAATACATCGCCCCCAACATAATGGGTGCATGTTAGCATCTGCTCTATTAGCAGAATATAAAAACAACATCATTCATTATTCAAGCTAATTCAGCTAAACCCTTTGTTTTGCTCTGACCTTTTCTTGTGCCTCAGAATAAGTGATAACTGGTTTTATGACTGCCTTTGAGTGGCAGTAATTATACAAAGCCTGCGGTTGAGCACAGCTTGCGATGGTGATATGATGCACCAATGGCTGTGCAGTTGGCCTGGAGAGCTTCTTATCTGCTTGGGAAGGGAGGGATGGGGATACAGCAATTCATTGTAGTTCTACGCCATAGTTAATTTATTTGGTGAAATGCATTCATCTCCTACTTAATCATATTCATTCTATGTATACCTTCGCATTTTGATAGAACTCGGAATACAAATGAGTACCATCTTGTACTGTACTCATGTCAAAGCTATAATTTCCACATTTTCTTCCCAACATTGAATGTATGTTTCTCATGTACTCTTGTGTATTTGTCAAAATGTTTCAGTTGAAACCGGACGAGAAGAAAGCCTTGTCTGACAAACTTATCAGCTCCAACCATGCTGTCAGCGGCTGCACGGTGGAATCCCAGGACTTCTACAAAGTGAGCCGTCCTGTTTTGTAAAACGCTCTCCGCCTCCTGATTTACAAAAGGCAGCATTAAACACGACACCAACATGCCACACAGAGCGTACCTTGCGTCTGTAATGTGACACGTAGCTGGTAGGAGGGAGGAGGAATGTGATTTGGGATCCGTACAAGATTTTATTGGTTTGTTCAAAAGTGACAGCCCAAGATCGCTGCTGTGTGCTAGCCCATTGCAGGCGTGTTTATTTATGTTGCTGTGTGGAAACAGGGCTATTATTGATTTGAGGTGAAAACCAGCTGTATAGGTCCTATGGGGTTTGACTAAATCATCAATAGTAAACAAGCTGGTTGGTGCATTTTGTTTAATGGTTGAATATTGTGAGTGGAATTAAGCTATCAAGGTAGATATGTCAATTTATACGTAATTGCATGACATTTCCATTCCAATATCCAATGGCTGTTGGGAACATTGCGCTTTGAATTTCTTTGTGACTAATCACACGCTCTTAGTTGGTATTGGATTTAATATAATCCACTGCCTGCGATCACGGAGTGGAAAAGCAATCTTCATCAGAACTCTTAATGTCGTAGAAAGTCCATACCATGAAATGCAAAGCTGGCACTGTTGGAGAAATAATTGAAAGGTGCATTTATAAAAACTAACCAGTTTCATTCCTGGCATAAATTAAAATCTAACTGGGACTCGGTTCATCTTTTATTCTCACACATTATTACAGTGAAACTCTTCTAGATGACCATTTTTGCTGTGGTGTGAACATGGATCTATGTCAAGTCTATGCATGAAGCGCTGAGAAATGATAGCAACGCTGGTCTGCTATAAGTCCCTCATTTAAAACGTTTTTGAATTCCAAGTAACCCTTCAATGCTGGAAAACCTTGAGCTGAGAGTCAGCTGAAGACCTTGAATAATACATATAGACATTTAATTGAGGTTTTCGATTATTTATTTTCCTTTTCCTCCCCTGGATGCATGCAGTAAGCCGTCCCATTAGTGGGTTGCCATGGCCCTCACGATACACAAATCATCACGATAGATCTGATCAGGATGTACTCTGTCACTCAGGGTGAGTTACATGGTTAACATTTCAAAATGTTGGCGGAAGACATCTACTTGCTGTGCACCACCTGTTAGAGTTATATTTCTAAATAAAAGTCCTGACTTTGGATTTATACGCAGATAGCCCTTTTCTTCGTTTCTTCCCCCAGCGTCTCCATCTTTGTTATGACCAACATCCTAACGACCGTGACCTTACCAGAAGAGAATATTTCCTATATTTACGGACACTTTTGTCCAAAGTAACTTTCAGTGTCGTCATTTTTGTTTTTCGAGCTGCACTTTGCATCCGCGTATCATTACAGTTCTGACACGACAACATACCGGATACCCCCGCCCCCATGTCAAATGCTTGGGGTTCTAATCGGGCTGCTCTCGTAGGTTCCCTTCCAGGATGCCCTGGACCTGGTCAGGACCCGGAAGGTGTACCTGAGGGCGGGCTTCGTGTACATCCCCCACCAGGACATCATCAGCACCGTCCTCAACGACTTCCGCACACAGCTGTCCAAAGCCCTCGCAGTAAGTGACCCCCACCCCCCCGCCATACAGTCAAGGGGCTACCATGTAAATAACGGTGCAACCCCTGGTGTTGACATTCCCCATTCTTGGAGCGTCGGGAGTAGCAGGGGGGAGGGGTGGGTGGGGGAGGGAAGGATGTGATGTGATGGCGAGTAAAGCAATTTTCTCATGCAATTTGTGTCATGGTGTCGAAACACACTCTCACACACAGACGAGCAGGATGGTAATGTATTTTTCATGCTAGCACCGGTTGGATTGCATATACTGTTGGTGGGGCAAATTGGACGCAGGTCTGAGCACTTAAAGTGAATGCAGGAAAATTGCATCAAGGCAGCCTGGCCAATATGCTGATGCACACAGCCGTATTATAGTGTCATATTTTTGCCCATCATTTGAAGGCCTTTTTTCAGTTTGTCACATCCATTTGAGCACTTGGGATATGTTTTTCTATGCACCCCCTCACCCCATCCACCTTCCCAGCTGATCAATACATTAGTGGGTCTGCTCACAGCCACAGGTAGAGCAATTTTTCACTTTTTAAAGTGAATAACAATCCTTTCGACTGTTCCTCAAAGTCTCCCGAAGGTCAGCAAAAAATAATCGCTCTGAAAAGTTTTTGATTTCAGCTTTGTTGTGGTTAAACGTGTCCACAGAGGCAGACACAAGGAAAAAGCAACACTCTGTGTTCAGTAAGCTCCTGCCGTCTGGGGCCCCTCTGCTTTGGCTCATTAAGATGCAGGACAACAACCCCGCTCCGAAACATGTTATGGCATCCAAAATAAGGCCTGAAGGATTGTGCTTGTTAGGAATGGTTTTCCCTTGCAGTTTTTTGTCTAGTTTTGCACGGCTGTGTCATCATATTGAGTTGGAGAACTCTGACAGGCATAGCTGCTATCGAGTTAGCCGAGAATTTGGTGGACTTCCATCTGATGGATTTAGAGCTTTATTCTGTTTCTGGAGATGTGCTAGCAGAGGAAATGAGGGTGGTGACTGAAGCTTTTCAAATGTTGAATGGTCATCAGTTTCTTCTTGGGTGGAACAATCGTACATGCTTTTCATTAATAACGGTCTCATGAATAAAAGCATTTTTATTTTATACCATTTTTTATCTCTTTATTTTTTTTGTAAAAGTTTTTACCCCACTGAAAGCAGCATTGATTTAATTCTTGAAAGTTTACAACTTCAGCAAACACATAGTCGTACTTTTTATGAAGCACAGTATATTGAACGGTTGACATACAAGTATGCAGCAATTGCTGCAAATGGACGGCCATTATATGTGTACCAAGACATACTTTTGTCCTTTTTTCTGTAGGAAGTATGTCTTCCTACAGAAAAAAGGTTTTGCAGGACTATAGACTGCAGATTACCTGTATTCACTGTCGCTCATTGACTTGCGTTGCACCAACGATGTAGAGGATAATCGTTTTTTCCATCTATCATGTGACTATCAAATTAAGGATTTAAGTTGAGAATAAATGGTATTCTTGAAAAAAGAAGAAACATTGCCAGGATTTTGCTGGGAATCTGCTGACGTCAGGCGAGTCCCTAAGCGAATCAGGTTGCGAGATGGATTCCTGGAGTTCTGCTGAGGCAGCAAATCGTTCTCCACCCCTGATGTACTAAAGCGTTCCGTTGTCCTGCCTTACGTCGCCACCTAAATCTCTTTTCTATCATGTTTACATTTGACAAATCTTCTATTTGTATGCCCTCCACGGACATGTGATGAATAGTCTCAGTGAGACCAAGCCAGCGGTACAGGAAGATTAAAACGTAACATTATTTGAAGGGAGGCGTGGCTGAGCTGATCAATCAAGCGCTCCACAGACCCTCCCATCGTACCCCCCTACACAGTGAACATGTGACTCATGTTAAAGGGAACACCACAAAACGCTTTATGTAAAGTCAAAGTCAGTCTGTATGACCCTGTCAGTCCTTGTGGAACTATTACGCACTGATAGCACTTTAATAGCAAAGCACTTTTTGTAAACCTGTGCGCAATCATGGAGCCCAACATAAGGGTAAATGTTTTATTTATATATTCTTTAAGCTTGAAAGTACCACTTCAATATGTTCATTAAATGTAAATGTCCGTATGATGTGCATATGGAATAACTTCATTTCAAACACAAGTCCACAAGAATTGCATGTTTAATGCGAATGATTGCAGTGGCTATAGTCAGGTTAATATCTGGAAGCAAGCCATCATTGTTTTGTTAGCAAATGATACAAGGGCTGTTATGCTAATGCGAGTGCTGGTGTTTCCAACCAATCAGCGTTTAGAAAACACTTCATTGCCTTCAAAGGTTTCTCTGGCCAGGAAGCAAATGATTCTGACAGCCCATATCTGTGGCAGTGATTAGACACTCAAACTCCCTGATTTTGTATCAAAGCGTCTACAACATATGTAACTGGATATTCTCTGCTGTTATCTTGATATACAGTGTGCATTTAGAAAGTATTAAGACCATTCACTTTTCCTACATTGCCTAAAGTTTCAGTCCTACTCTAAAATGGATAACATAAAATATATTCCACAAAATGGTACGCACTGTCGCTGTGTGTTTTTAGTTTTGTAGAAAAGTTTTAGTTTTGTAGAAAAGTCCTTCAACACACAGTGAACATAGTGTGTACAGTTCTGCACATGCGTTTGTAGTCCGGCAGACTAGACGTATACCTGGTGTCAACTTAGGACGCGAAACCCCTCAGCCCAGCACTAGCCTACGTTATTGCCTCACGCCACCATGCCTACAGGGCCTACACGGCCATTATTTATTTTTTAAGACGCTCGTATAATTTCCTCTCCAAAGGGGTCGTTCCCTGCCAGGGGTTGCTTACATCCACACGCTAAGACACAGCTCCGGGGGAAACCGTAAAAATACCATTTCATCACTTCCTCACCCCCAGCTATTGATATGCCGTTGCCACTCTGTATGCACTAGCCTCGCTCGCTCTCTCTCTCGCTCACTCTCTCCCTTGCTTTTTGTGACTTGCTCTTGTGTGCTCGCTCGCTCTTGTGTGCTCGCTCGCTCTCTGTGCGCTCTCTCTCTAGCTTGTTCTCTGTCTTACTCTTGCATGTGTTCCCTTACTTTCTCTGTCTCTCTCTCTAGCTTGCTACCTGTCTCTCCCTCTAGCATGCGTTGCCTCTCTCCCTCTCTCTCTGTGTCTCTAGTTCGGCTGGTCTGTGTCTCTCCCTCGCTCACATATTTATATATACCACCGCCAGGTACAACTAAATCACCTTTTCCTCCCCAATGTGCAGCCACAAAAGTAAAGCTGTCCAATAGGGCGCAGGGCGTCAGGAGCGAGTCTGACCGCTCCTGACCGCCCAACGTTATTATGCGGCCCTCGCCGTAGTCGCGCAGGGAGCCATCGCCGTGGTAATGAAGTCGGTGTATTGACACCATGCCCCCCCCCATGGTTCGGCTTGGGCGAAAGGAAGAGGAAGTTGAGATTTCTATTTCCACGCCGACCTCGACCGTCTATTTCCCATTCCTTCCTGTGGTGGTGTGTCGGGGAGACAAATGACCCGGGTGGAGGCGTGTTGCTAACGCCAGGCTCGCGCCCGCAAACGTGCGTCAGCGTGACGGGCAGACACTCCCGCTCACAGCTTCCTCTGGTCATCAATGAGAGATGGGGGAGGAGGGGGAGGAGGGGGAGAAGTGGGTCATTAAGGAGCACGGAATTGAAAGCTGCTGCTCAGCGAGCGCACCTCGCCCCGGCGTGGTCATTTTAATTTGAACCGACGGGAAATACCGCAGCCCCGTCCTGATTTATGCATTGTTGCTGATTGCCTTCATAATGCAAATCAGTGCACTTAATGAGGCATTCATTTTTTTTTTTTATTCACGATCAATTCCGTCCGCTTGTTGTCCTTATCAACATATCCCATTTTGTATGCGCCGTCCAGTTTTGCAGATCTCTCTGCGTCTGGAAATGAGAGCCATCGACCGTTCCCTTCCAACTCTGGAAACTTAAGTTGTTGCTTTCCGTACTGCTGAACTCAATTACGTTCTGAGAATAGAAATGTAGAATTGTAGACATTATTGTATGTGTTGCAATGTTCTTTGGCCAACATACCAATCACTATGTGAAGGGTAAACTATATGGAAGACTGCAAGGATTGATGTGAAGGAAACCACTGGCTCATGTTTAC
>JAOTIX010000038.1:1834048-1844575 GCA_027123715.1 Gaidropsarus macrophthalmus
ACGGACTCCGATGCAGTCCTTGGGTTTCTGCGGTCACCGAGCCGCTGTGTACGGCAACACCGTTTGGACAATTAGCATGGCTGCGCTGCGGCTGACCTTACGCTTCCCACAAAAGGTGGGACTTCAGGGGGGGGAGACGCAGAGCGCGTCCCGTTGGCACCGGCGCCGTTTCTCGCAGAGTCACGGCACATCGACCGTTGTTTACGGCCACTAATGAAACCCGTGGAAACGCATTGTTACCGGCGCAGCGCGTCTCAAAAGGTCAGGACGAATAAGCGGAAGTGTGTATGAAACTGCAGCCTGACCCTGGATCATCCGGTGTGTTAGCTACTGGTTATGTTGGGATTGTGAAGGCCTAATTTAACTCCCAGCCCATGTGAGATGATGGATGAGACTGCCCTTTCTCCCCCACCACCCCGCCCCTCCCCCCCTCTCGCCCTGTTTTTTTTTGTGCGGAACAATCCGGTCGGAGATGGTTTGTACCCAACGTCGGACACGCTGCAATTCCATTTAGGGAGGCGCTCCGAAGCGATTAGGTTCCCCCCTCCGTCTTCCCACCTGCTTTGTTGAGTTTGGCTGGCGGGGTTCTGCGTCCGCCGTCGTCTCGTCTCTCCGAGCCCCGTTCCAACCGTCTGAAACACAGGTACGTTTCATCAGAACAATGTATTATTTGCAGCAGTGTTACAAATGTGTGAATACATCGGCTGTGTCGGGTGTTTGATTTTGGGGCCCGAGGTGAAGGAGCTGTACAGGAGAGGAGGATTGCGTGGGCATTCGCAACGCATCACCACCAATCCATGACCAGACTTCCCGCCAGGAACAACCCCCCCCACCCCCACTGCCAAAAAAAGAAGCAATTAAAACAAGTGAATTTGGTTTCGACATTTTACCAAGACTTGTGCCTCTTGTGTGCGTGCAAGACGCGCGCATGTGTGTGTGTGCGTGCACCGAAGACAAAGGCCAGCAATGTTAGTTTTGGGGAAGGCTGGTAATCTAGGTCTCAGAAGGGGGGGGTGGGGGAGAGAGATTTCAGCGAGGGTGTTTGAGAGATGTACTTAAACGTCCGCAGCAGGCGTAGGGATTTGTCGACTTGGCTCGGTCCAGGCTGTTGCGGGTTGGCTGCCTTGGGGAAACATTGCCGGGGAAATGATTTGGGCTTTTTCTGGCCGATGATTGAGCCGGCAAAGATGGCGGAAGTATCACACTTGGCTGCGAATAAACATGCTCTGCACGCTTCACACTCTGAGACGCCCGCGACGGGAGGACAGATATTTACGAGGGCGGGGGCTCGGGATTCCGGACCGTAATGTGAACGCATGAGCCGACGACGGTACCTGAAAGGTCGACCATGACGGAACGCTCTGGAAGGAAGGGGACTTCCACAGGCGACCGCTGACCTAATCTGGTGGAGCCAGACGTGGGTTTTGCACAAGCTTGCAGAAGGTCCAGGGAGACTCTATCTGTGTGAGTTGAATTCATTTCTTATGCAAAAGACATAATCCAGCAAAAGCTCCAACCCCCTCCAAGACCTTGAACAGTGGTTCAGATGGGTATGCAGGAGAAAATGAATGGCCAAGCAGGCCTGGTTTGCGTCATGAACCGTGGGTAGGTTAATGCAGGTATACGTCTGTATATTTTCCAGACACCCTTTGCCTTCCTGAGGGCTGGAATGCAGGTTGTCTGCAAAAAGGCAATATAAAAATAGATTTCACTGTTCTTTCATCCACAGAAAATACAACTAGTCACGGAAGGTAATTGCGTTCTCGGGCTAGAGATGCAACATCAATACACGCGCACCAAAATACGAAATGTCTCCAAGCCCAGCGGTCCCAGTGGATAATCCAAACGAATCTAAAAAAAGGGGCTGGATGTTCGACTCCCAAGCTGCAAAGCCCCGGGTTGGAACCCCTAACGTCAGCAGTCTGCCCTACCCAGCCTGCCCTTGAGCAAGACACCTTTCCCCCTTACTTTGTGCTCTTCACTGACTCTGCTATTCAATTTAAATCCCTTTGGATGAAAGGGTAATAGTAAACAGTTTTAAAACTGCTTAAAATCCCTACTGTATGGCTGGCCTTTCAGCAACACGCCGATGTTATCTTCAGCCTCTGCCTTTATGCTGGTTTTCAGAACCAAGGTAAATCACACTGACCCCTGGCCACTAAACACACCGCTTCCTGGTCCAGCACTGTTACAGAGGCACTCTGGCGAGCTCTCTCCTGGTGTTTCCGGGAGATAAACGGTAGACCATGGCGCCAGCGCTGTCGGATGTTTTGTCCTTTTAGCCAAATGGTTTTGCTAATTAATCGCAGCCACTTGAAGTCGCTGAACTGATGCTTGGACCTTAACATGTGAGGAAAACGCGTCTTCATCACTATAAATGACGATGAAGGGTCCCTTTTGTAACCGGAGCTGAGTTTGAAGCACAGCTGAGAAGGATTTGGGATCAAGGTGTTCAAGTACCAACAGGTATATGTTCTGACCTTATGAATGAAACCAGTAGCTGCTGGTGGAGACTTACTGGTGTGGTTTGGGCGGCGTGCAGATCAATGGTGGATATTCACACCTCTGGGAAGGTGAGCGGAAGGCGTCTCTCCTCTGAGCCGGGATCCTCCGTGTTCGATAATTGAAGGCAGCACAGAGGCAGCAGCTGCTATCACAAGAGAAATAGCATTCTGTTACCAGAAAAAAAGAGCCATGACGCATTCCCGCGCTGACAGTTTGAGGCTGTGAACAAATTGCCCCGCAGCACCACAGAAGTGGCATTTTAACAGCGCATTCTGTTGAGCAAAACAACCAATCCCTCTAACAGTAGTAAGTGTTTCTGTGTCTAAATAGTATTAATATAATGCCTTATAATTACTGTGAATCTATGCAGTGGATCTAGTGCGAACAATGCATCAATTACAGCTAATCTCAGAATACCTTTGTGGTTCAATATTCATAATTGGATGTTTGTCACAAAAACTGAATTTAACAGTCCTGCTATTCAAAGAGTGCCACTCGTAAGTCCTGTTTTCTATTCATCTGTTGATTTACAATAGCACAAATCAAAACCAGTCCTTTTCATTGAAATGTGTAATTTGTTGAATGAAAAATATTAATCAGTATTTCGTATTTTTCATTTTGTTGCTGAGGACAATGCACCTACCTGTTAAACTGACCAGAGAGCATTACATCTGTAAGTAAAATCACAACAAAGTCAGCACTGTGGACATAAACCGTAAATAAACGACATCAACGACAAAGGCAGCATCAACGATGTCAATGAGATTTCTAAAGACAGCATGCAATGCGGCTATTTATATGGACCTCCAAAATAAACAACATTGAACACATTCAGGCATTGTAAATATACTTTGTGTTTGTCGTTTCCTTTCAAATTCAGTTTTCATTTTTTGTTATCTTTATTTTACTGATGTTGAGTGGGAGGATATGTTTAGTGCCTTTTATTAAATTCTATTATTTATATTTCAGTTCACCAACTGAGTTTAGTGGAATCTAATTAGAACTGCTGGGGGGATTTAAATGGCCATTTTAGGAGGGGTAAAGGAATGACGTTTAATAATAATTAAAAACAAGATATGTATTATCATGGGTTTTTCTTGTTGTTGATGAAATTATAATTAGGATTAGGATTACCTGCTTAGTCTTCCCTTCTGTCCGGGGACTACACTCTTCAGCGGTACTAGTGTCACAAAACAGAGTAGAGCAGCTGAATCGCAGAGCTCCGCCGTGGAGTTTAAGTACAGTGTGTTTTATCGTGATTATTTTCATTAATGCCACCTGTCAGAGCATGAATACCAAACTCCACATTCTGGTACGTTATGCGTTGTGAATTAATGAGGTTGCAAAAAGGTTTAGTACATTTGAGACATTAATATGGTCATAATGTGATCATTAATGAGTATATGGGGGGAGGTCTTACCTCTTTAAACTCCATATCATTCTCAGATTCACAAATCTGTTTAACGACGTAACACTTGAGAGTGGATTAAGGAAAAATGTATTAGTCCGTAACAACATCCGGCGTCCATTTTTCTCGTTATCCAATTTCCTTGTCCAATTTAGCGAGCATACTGTCAAAATAACTGGTTTATGACGAGTCCGTGCTCTTAGCTCTCGAACTTTTAGCAAACACGGTGTTAAAAGGTGGAGACATTGAACGTTAAACAAGCAACATGCAACATTATGCATACGAGTTTATGAACACCTATTTAAAGAGGCTTACACCACATCCTGGATTATTTTTGGAGTTGTTTTTATTAAATGCTTTATGTACAAATACATATTAAGAAAAAACCAAAGCACCGTTTAGAAACTACACACTGTATCGCACACGGTAATGATTGGTCCCCACAAACAACACACATTTTCAGACATCTCACAACGTGAACATGGGGTTAGGCGCTAACTTAAGAGTCAACTCAGTTTGATTGTTTCAAAGAGTTTCAAATGATCCAATTCACGTTTCGCAGAAAACCCATGCCATAAATAATGTCTTTAGATTTTGGACATTAAACTTGTGATACATGAAAGTACATGCAGTGGGTTGATTCTAGTTAAAATATGATTTCTGGGGATTCGAACCATGTTTAGCCTTGTGATAATATTGATATTGTTTTACATGGTGATACTTGCAGTTGCCCTAATTACTCTACTGCAGTAATATTCATGTTCTGCATAAACATTAATTCTAGCTGAGTCATTGTGTCATTAGTTGTGCAATTCATTTTGGAGAACTTATATTATAAATTATAGATTTACTGTATAACACAAGGGCTGCTACGCATGGTTCAATGACCTGTGTAGTGTAATGAAGATTAAAGATAATAATTCCGTCATTCATCTCGTACTCTGCAGACCCCATCGTGCCCATTACGCACAAAACATATCTATTGCTATGAAAATGCCAGCAAGAAAAAAGTATGAAATTCAGTATTTTCCAACACGTTATTCGTACGTAACACATAAACACAAGTGACTTCTGCCCAGGCTTGAACCTTATCACCAGCCCTGCAGGTTTCGATATATCAAAAAACCCTGAACTCTGATTTCTGGCGAGTTTCAGTCCGTGGATCAGAACCATGCCTTTGAAAGATGCGTTCATATTATTATTATTATGATGTTTTAAAGTGTTTATGCCTGGCTATCCAAGTCATTGGGGTTCCACTTAGCTTCCCTCCATGTCACATAAATACCAACTCCACCTTCAGCAGATGAACAAAACGCAGGTGAGACGGGAACATTGTATTGCAAATGGCAAGGTCGGATTATTATAGGGTTTTACAGTGTTATTTCTCCACCCCGAAATAAAGAAAAAATGGCTTCCGGGAAAATGGATGATCGAAGGGAAAAAGCTGTTACATTTTATGAGGAGGGCATAAAAAAATAAATAAACCTTCAGTATCTCCCGTAAGGATGTTCCCGGTAGCCTCCCCTCGCCAGACGCAGGGCCGGGGCTTTGCGGTTGGGGCGACACGCGGCCCACTCCTCCTCTGCATCACAACACAAACACGACGTTCAGGAGATGAAGCAACTTCAACACAAAGGGGGACAGGGCCCAGCCCCGGCATTCATCACCGTGTCGCGGGCAAATAGACTTTGGGGTTTTGGGGGGGGGGGGCTGGGGAGGAGTTTGGACCTAGCGGAATGAAAACAGGCTGAGTCGCACTTCAACGGACTCCTCTAAAACCCTTACGAGATGAGCAACAAAAGCCTTTTCTAGCGTGAACGCAACGTGGCTTTCCTGCTCAGCGCCTCCTTTATAACAGACTCTAAACACATGTGCGTCTCCTCTGTTTGACCAGGCGACAAGGCAGGAGCCAAATGACACGGACCTCGCCGCCCGGCTGGGATACCTGCTGGATATCTAGATGTACTGTACGGCCAGAATGTAAATACCATGTGTCCTTGGAGCATTACATCAAATCAGCCTGCTGTATTTATTTGCCGCTGTACTCATTGTGGTGCAAATGAACAACGCCTCGGAACAAACCAAGTGTGACAACACGATTATGTGCCAAGAAGGGTCTCTGTGTGTGTCTGTGTGTGTGAGTGCACGTGTGTATGTGAATGTGTGTGTGTCTCTGTGTGAGTGCATGTGTGTATGTGAATGTGTGTGTGTCTCTGTGTGTGTGAGTGCACGTGTATATGTGAATGTGTGTGCTTGTACATGCACACGCGTGCATGTGTGTGTGTGTGTGTCCCCGTGTGTCTATGAGTGCATGTGTGTGCGTGTGTGTGTGTGTGTGCGTGATCTAGGCATGCTGTTTTAGCCAGGTCCAGGGAGAGCACACAGCTCCAGTAGTCGTGTGTGTTGTGCTAGCCAAAGCGTAGCAGGAGTGTGTTTCAGATATAGACAGTTGGTCAGAGGGGGTTATCTCCCTTAGTGTGGGGACTGACTTTAAGTGAGCCGGAACCAAAAGGATTTTCTTTTATCTCTTCACTGTGAAACACGCTCTCTTCCATGGTCGAGTAACACATGGTGTCATAGTGGCCAGTCTCTCTTTCCTCTGAAGGATGCTTTCCATGTTTGGTGTTTGTTGTCGGGATAACTTTCATTATTAATTCATCTTTTGAATTCTGACACTTCAAGTGCAGCGGGAAGGGTTCCAGTCTGATCGTGACGTCTCTTTAAGTAAAGTGCACAGAGAGGTAACGATAAGATAAAGGGGAGAGAGAGACCTGGGTTTTGGGTCAAGTTTTCATAACACATGCAGTGCCTCTGAAGACAGGAATATATACTATCCTTACCATAGTTGTTGTAGGAGTCTTCGCTGGTACCGTGTCCGTATTCATAAAATTCAGAAATGCTAAATCGGAATCATAGTGAAAAGAGTAAAGTGAGAGAGTGTAAACGTTCTATATGAATATAAAGATGACACTAAGGCCACAATGTTTAACATTTCAAAATCAATAGTATTTCAATCATCTATCCATGAAATGAAAAATCAATACTACAAATATGAATGCTGGCCAGCCCGTACCTCTCTCTTTGTTTACAAGAATATTACTATGGGCCTAAACCCACTCACGGCTCCCAGCTAGCCAGGCTACGCTAGCATGCCTCACACAGAGGCACCAGAGAGAGAGGACCAGTCTCAGATGAATCCTAGGCCGGTGAGTAGCTGGAGGGGGGGCTGAGTCTAACAGACAACAGCTCCAGCATCTCTTTTTCTAGTTCCACTTTCACATTCAAAGTAGTTTAAAGTCGAATTGTATGTTTTTTTTAAAGACTAACGGTTTTGCATTGCATTATTGGTGTTCATATGCTCATTTATTGTTGTTAATATATGATAACGATTCATTCATATTGAAATTAGAAAATATGCTAGTGGAAGCTATTTTACCAGATAGTTTACCGAATGTATCTTTTATCAGTGGTTGGATTACAATTCAGAAACGGCATATTTGATTCAAAAAGGCTGACTTCAAATCCGCAACACGGCATTCGAATCGTAAATAGTGTTTAAACACTGTAAATACGGTGGGCGTACCTCTTTGACTGATTGCTGTAGTTGTCGTCGTGACTCGCATCGTAACTCTCATCGTCGTACTGCCCGTCGTATCCGTCATCGTAGCTCTGCGGGGGGGGGAGTAAACGGTTTGAATGAGCGACCAACCAGCCGCCATCTTGGCCCCACCTTTAGCCACTTAGCAATTTAAAAAATAAATAAAAATAATATTAATATCACATCTTTTGCTGGAGCTAGCTCATTACGACAGCGTGCGTGTGGGAAAAAGGGTCCGGGCGGTGGGAACACAACCCCGTCGTATTGAAGATATTGATTAACGCTTGCGGGTTTACAAGGAAAGCCTTGTTGACACCTCTCAGGCGCTGATCCAACTCAAATATAGATCTGATCTATCGATCAGCCGCCGGGCCGCTCGGAAACCGGAGCGTGCGCATGCACTCGTTTCGGGGGCTCCGTCGATGTTTCGGGCGGCGAGCGGCGTCACCAAGGTTAACCAAACACTCGGGCGGGATTGAGCTGTTTATTCCCTGGCAGCAGGTAGAGTATTGATTATGTACGTCACAAGCAGCAGACACATTGTTCGTCCTTCTGTGCGATAATCGGTGTCCTGTATCTGGTTTAAGGTAATCCGTTCAAGTCCTCGTTCCGCTGTTTAAAATCTCTGTCGGGATTCCGCGGAAACGTCCTTGCGTTGTGTAAATATTGAGCGGCATCGCTGCGGAGGGCGGGAGTCCCGATCCACTCAGCGTCGACTCAAGCATGACCCTCCAGATATGGGCTCTTAATAAAAACCTATTATTCTTCATTTGGCCATGCCAGTTTTTCCAATTCCCAGTCTCTTAATTTAGTTTCTTTTTTCCTTTTTGGGCTAACATGAGGTTCACTATGCAAAACTAAATAATAGTTTAAGTTAATTAACATCCAATTCATTGACACGCCGTCGTTTGACCGGTGGAAATGTGGACGAGTTGAGCTCCTCTGTGTGGGCTTTAGTGGATGAGCATAGAGTTGACTAAATTAAAAACACAAATGATGTCTCCGGTGAGCAGGCTCAGAGAATCCATCTGGCTCTGCTCTCTGCAGACGACTTTTCCCACTAAGACAAAGGGAGTCCGGCAAGTCCGCTAATTGACTATTTATTTCCACAAGTCTCATATGTCCAAAAGCCTGGTGAATGGAGTGCTACTTTTAAATGGAGTCAATAGCATAATTATACCCAAAACAAATCTCTCCCCCGTTTCCCAGCTCTAATGATAAATTACAGAAATCCCACGTGACTTTCCTCGACTATTTCCATGAACTACTAAGCAGGCTCGTCCATCCCAAACGACTGACCTTGAATACAGATGTGTGACATTGGGGAACAGGCAGGTGGGTTAGGTATCACCCCTTACGATGCCTCCAGGTACAATGTGCTATGGAAACCACTCAGACCAGTATAACCTTTGTCTGGGATTCGAACCACCCAGCCGAAGTGCCCCTGCACATTTAGGGATGTAAGAACAAGTACTCACAGAGATATCGCGTTTCCTAGTGAGTTCCTCTGCGTCGTTAGCTTGTAAAACTGTACATCGTAGCATGGTCTGCCCTGCGCTGCGGTAATCAATTAGCAACGCGGCCGGCCGTCGCTGGAGTGTGGAAGGAATAAATCAGGCGGGAGGACACCAGGGGTGGACGAGGCCGAGCTCAGAGTAATTAGCACTGTGCACACCTACAGGGGCCCTTACCCATGTGCTCTGTTATCCATCGACATCCTATCGGCCCCTGACACTGACTGATTTGCAGTAGTGGCCCCGCAGAATGAATCTCGCTTGCTAAGTACCGTTAGCTGGTGTTCTGAGTAACACTGGGAGGAGAGCCGTTTGTCCAGCCGCTGATGAAGCGACTTTATGTTTGGTGTGGAGCTGGACTATAACGTTTTTACCCCCCAAATTATTATTTTATATAATGTTTTATTATTTGTACCTTTTCACCACATCTGCAATATTTGCGTGAAGAATTATTTTCTAGAAACACAGATGAGCTACGTGTTAAAACAATGCCAAAAATAGCACTCATTTAAAAACCTCCGTTCATGTTCATACATTAATAGATACATTTCAGTTAATAAGAAAACAAATATTGTTGCGTCTCACTGGTTTGCCGCGTTTATATTTAGACGTGCTGAAATATTCACTGCCGATGTAAGAACGTCACAGCTGACTGTAATTAAAAATTCCCTCCGGATAAGTAATTGCAGTGTTTGACCAAACCACTTTTAATTAACTCAGAAGACATCTGCTGCACAGGGGCCCGTCACTGTACCTTTAGCGACTGTGGAAGAAAGAGATGATCCAGTGAGAAAGCTTTTCTTTGTGGCCGACTTTTTGCTTGCTCTCAAGGCTTGGTCGAGCTCTGTGCTGAATCCCATTAGGGCTCTCGCTGCATCGCATCTTCTGCAATGTTCTGCTCGCAGAAAGCAGCCAGTTTATGCCATTCTGAAGCTAGCGATTTGTTAAATCCTGATCCGCTGTCAGGGAAAGCATATAGTGGTTTTCAAGCACCAGTGGTTTATACCATGATACGGTCTGGGTGGGATTTGAATTGTGATATGATAAAAGTGGACCAACGTGTATCTGCTGCCTTTTTGACCATTTCTATCTGGTTACCAACCGCTGCAATTGACCCGTTTGGATGACATTTTTTATTTTTAGAATTGAGAATAGAATAGTTTCTTGGCAGTGTTTTTGTGAAAATACTTGGTTTAATCATTGATTTGTCTAAATATGTGCCATTTGAATGACAAAACCTAAATTGCACGCTTACGCACAGTAGTGGCACCATTTGACAGGGTCAATAATAGTTATTAACTATGAGTGCAGAACAGTCTGTAAATATGTTATATAAACGAGAAAGTAACTGGGTCTATAATCACAGATACATTAGAGCTATAGTACGCCATCAGCAGCACAGTACTTAAGTTAAGTCCTGCCTCAAGACACACACACACACGCACACACACACACACACACACACACACACACACACACACACACACACACACACACACACA
>JAOTIX010000038.1:1849477-1860493 GCA_027123715.1 Gaidropsarus macrophthalmus
ATTCTGGCTTCGACCAATAGCAGACTGAGGCATTTGAGGGGGGCGGGTAAACCAGGTTTGAAGGATGCGCTTTGAGAAATTGATTCTCTTAACGTCTTGGCCAGACCCAATGCTGAGTATCAACATTGGAAAGTCGTGCCAACCAGGCTAATACAAACCAACATATGACCGTAGATCAGCGAGAATCAAAAACAACACAAACGAAAACGAGTTTAAAGCACTCATCTGAGCAGAGTAGCTGCTACTTAGCTAAGGATTACCTTAAATATACAAGTGTGTGTCGATTGAGGTGTTAAATACATTTCAACACATTCAACGGGTCCTACTCACGTAGTCGTCGTACGTCTCGTGCGTGATCGCCAACAGCGGGGGCCGGTAACCGGAGGTGGCCGGGGCCCCTCTGCCGCGCGGCGCCGTCGTCTCCCTGGCTCCGGCGGCGCCGGCCGGGTTGCTCGGGGGGGCCGGGGCCCCTCGAGAGGCCCCCGAACCTCTGCCGATGGCACCGCGGCCCCTGGCGAACGCAGACGGACGGACAGATGGTCAAATGCGAGACGGACTTGAAGACAGATAATGAAACGAAGGCGCCAAGTCAATTATCAGTTGTTCCTCTGCGAGGTTATGCAGTGAATAAAACCACGGATTGATTTCAGATTAATAGTTGCAAAACGAAAAGCCGGCAGGACAAAATGTACATTTGTTTCTGTGCTTTCATGGCTGATGGTATTGACCAATCTTGAGTCAGGGTATAATTGTTTTTTTATAGTCGATTTTCACGGTATGCTCAAGGCTTTAACTTCAATGAATCCAGGACTCAAATAAAAGCGTTGGGTGTAGCGCCCGGGCTGAGCAGATCATTTCTTTAATATCAAGGTGTGAATTTCACCTCAGGACCGATGTAAAAAGAAAGGGCCAGTGATTTCAGAATCTGACCTTGGCGTTCTCCAGAGGAAAACAAACTGAATGGAGATAAAACGGAATCCTCAGGTAAAGCTTGATAATGGATGATGATGAATGGGGATCACAGAGTGCACAACCTACAAATGTTGCGCAACGGTAATGCAATAGTGGTTGGAAATCAGAATGCATCATGGGATATTGAGAATATGGAGTATCAGAGCTAGAGGAGAGGTGGGCTAGGAGAGTTGTGGTATCGCAAACTATGTAAATATTCCAAAACATCGTCCAATGAAAACTTTGTTGAGCAACGTCTTGCATGAGAAAGCTCGTGTTTCAGTTTTCACACACAACAATGTCACCTCATAATGACAAACCATTTCACAATGGCCCAAAACACATTACCGCTAACATGATTACTAACATTTCAATTCTCCTGTGCTGCCAAAAGGGAAGTGGTCATTGTGATGTGATGTTGCGATATACAAACCCTGTTGTTTTGTGGATTCAGTGATTCAATCTATCAATCTAAATTTAATGTATGATAATCATCTCACACAAAACCAACACCGCCAGACTGTCCCTTCAAGCATGCGACAAGGTCAAAGGTAAGACGGTCTTCTCAATTCCACCAAAGTTTTCCCTTTTAGATTATTTATACTCTGGTTATAGTTAGATAGAGCTCCACCGCGGTGCTCTGAGCGCTCCCACCTTGAGGCTGCGGAGAAGGCCGGTCGCAAGGCCCGGGCCGCCCCGCTCCTCGCTCTGCCGGTGTCCTCAGAGCCGTTCAGGTAGGAGAGCTCTCTCAGCTGCTCCTGTCTGATCTCATCGTTGTAGTCCTGGGGGAAGGCAAACAACACACGTTACGCTGGGGAGCGACTTCCTCTTCCTCCGCTCACAACAGATGCTCCAGAGCACACCGCTACCGCCGCGCGTTCAGACTGCCTAATAGCCACTCGCTCTCGCACACACACGCACACACACACACACACACACGCACACACACACACACACGCATACACGCATACATCTGCACAAAGTCATTTATGCTCACAGACACAGACACAAACACAAAAAACACAAACAAGCACATCAATTTATCCACATACAGACACACACACACACACACACACACACACACACACACATCTGCAGGATCATAAGCAGACATACATATGGTATCGCCGCAGGCTAAATATTCGTTGATAAATGGTAAGTCAGTCACGGTTTGAGCGGCGCGTTACTCATTTCCCCACCAAAATCGTTTTCGTTTTCCTGTTTGGGTTCTGCAGAACAAATCGACCATTGCGGTCGGCGGATGAAGACGTGCTTTTGAACGCAAGGCGTCTCGCTTCTCCATCGGTCACCGCCAACTTACCAACCGGTACGCCACACGGTGACTTTGAGACGGGCAGGGAAACTTGTTACCGCCGCAAAGGAGAGAGCGGATATATCAAAACATCAAAACAACGAAGGCAACCAAATTGCGTTATGCGCCATTACTGCCAAATCTTCATATTGTCGGAGCCATCCGTCCCACAGACCTGCCACTGCGGTGCCGCGGCGTGCATGGGGGCAGGATGAGAGTGTCTCGTCAGGGCGGGAACGCAGGAACAGGTTCACTCTGGAGCAGCACATGGGTCACCCTGAGGGCGCAGGCTGGCTAATACCATCAAAGCGTATTGTGAGTGCAGCGTCGCATCTGGTCTGCGTGTCAACAAGAACACGGATCCAAACTCCACAGTGAAGCATCACGCCGCCAAGGTCAGGAGATCCAACCGAAACATTAACTAACATTTAAAAAACATCAGACGTAAACGCAGATCTGAGGGTCTGTTGCTGACTGACAGCGTCGGCTGGGTTTGTCTTTGAAAGGTGTTTTATATGGTGTGTGGCGTTCCCTCACCTCCTCCCTGATAGGCATGCCGTCAGAGGAGCTTGTCTGTGATAAGGCTTCAGATCGCTGTCGGACGCACGCCTATCAATTATTTAGACCTGCGGCTTCAACACGGAGAATAGCCTTCGCACACACTGATAGGCCATGCATAATACTCGCACCTGCAATGTTTGACCGTTTCACTGCAGACTGCGTTTCTATTCCAGACACATAGTATTACGCAACATTGTGATTGGCTGTGTTAAATATTCACACAATAGGCAGGGTTATGGTACAGACAAATTCTAAAAGGGACGGTTATCATAAACCAGAGTTTCGTTGTTGGGGCCAAGATACTGCGGTGGCTATAGGTTATCCAGAATGACCTGACTGGGATTAATAAAGTATAGCGTGTCTCCAGTTCGCCTCCCAGCCAAAAGTTGCTGGCTTCCATTCACATTCCTCCAGCAAGACAGCCCGACCACTTCCTGCCCCTCCATGACCTGCATCGCTTCTTCACCGTCGGATGCTTCAGAGTGAAGCTGTCAAAGTAACACTATCACAGCAGTAAACAATTCGGAGAATCTCTTTATCATTCCCTTCCTGTCACTCACGTCTCCGAGGTCAGCCTGAGCGTGACTCTGCCATCCTCGTCAGCCAATGGCTGGGCTTAGAGAGCCCTTAAGGGGCGGAGCCTCTTGGACTGCTTGCAGCAGTCCCACTACTACACAAGGCTTGGAAACATCTGTCACATTTCAACTGATTTATGTTTCCCAAGGTACACTATCTGTGTTGAGGCAAGCATGGGGGTCTGCTCTGAAACCAGCTGTCTAATCTTGAACACAAGTTTTGAAAAAGGGGCCTTTTGCCCATCGATTTAATTAACTTTATCTTGCTACACAGGGAAATTAATTTGTCACACCCAAAGATTAACCACCTTTGAAAAATAAATAATGAGTGTTATCTGGTTATATTTATTCTCATTTTTTCTGCTTCAAAAGCATGGTGGCATATGTGGTTAATATTTCAATAGGAAAGCAAATGTAATGACAGTTTATTCAATTCAAATCATCCGCTCTTCTGGAAATAGATGACAGTGGCAGTTACTTTAAAAGTAACACTAGGGCCACAAAGCCAGGGCAAAACGTTGATATAAACGTTCAGAGGAATAATGGTGTTTGTATCCAGAGAATGAGGAGCTGAGGTCAGACTGTTTTGTAGCAGATAGTAAGACGCATTTTTCCATCCTCCATGAACTAGTGAAGTTATTTAAGGTGATTTTTGTTTACTCTTGAGCTAGAGCTCAATAGATACGACCAGGCTGCAGTGGAAATTAATGTTTGGATGAAATTAAAAGATTGGCCATTATGTGATGATTGCAATCTGAGATGTTGAAGTGAGATGTGTGTTCTGTCCACTCTAAGCGGTGCAGGCTGGCAAGCATTTTCCTTTCTTAGAATATATCCGTTATAAGATGTGTTTTATTGCTAACATTATTTAAAGCACTATAGAGCAGCATCGACTAGATATGTCCCGGTTATTTGAAGCAATATATTAGTTAAAATGGAACACTTTGAACATTCTTCTTCTAACAGGATATGGTGTTTGACTCTCAGCCCAAAGGTTCCAGGTTCGAACCCCAATGTCTCCATGTCCTTGATGAGTGGTGGCCCACCGCAAGCTTCTCCATAATCACACGTATCTCAGAGAGATCTGGGTTTAGGTCTTCATGCTGTGCATGGTGCATCGTGTTTTGAAAGAGCTAAAAGAGTCTGCTTGATGAACTGAGGTCATGCTTTCCATGGCACAATCAACCAAACATATGCATACAAAATAGAACAAATATATACTAAGCTCGTCTAAACATCATAATTGTGTTTAAGCAGAAGCTCTTTCTGTAGGCATGTCTCCCCTTGTACGCCTTAATTAATATTTACTGCCAGGGCACAGCCCAGTACAAAATATGCATATCATGCTGTGTTATAGCTTTCTTTAGGCCATAAATTGGAGCAATCCCCCCAGTAGTTCCAAGCTGCACATTTAATTGCGGAATAAATTATTATTGTTACGCCACTGAGGGCATTTTGATGCAGTACCCAGTAGATGATAATGTTTATGCGTCTGGAAATAAGCAGATACTGCAAACATTCTTTTGGATTTAGGGCTTGTACATCAGTATCCATCATGGGATATTTTGCCAGTAATACAAGAAGACACAAGGGAGTTGTGTCCCTGCACAATCCTGAATCAGGTGAAACGCAGCGTAAGTTACGCTTGTGTGGACCGCGTTTAGTCACGTATCGCATGAGAAACCAAATCTCCTTGTAGTAACTAATTTCACGATTACTGACTAAACAATGACCAAAAAAACAAATGCAGCGAAATACATGAATTTAATTTAAACCAAGTGGAGCTTGAAAGAGAGTTAAAGGTTGTGTCAGCGATTCTGCCGTTTGTTTACGAATACCATTTGTTTTTGTGTACAATCTCGGAGCATGTGCCACCTAGAAATGCGCTTTTTTGATGGCCTGCTTATGGGTCAGGCAGCTTGCGGATCGTGAGGAAAGATCAGATGAATGTGATCATTTATGTTTCAGCCTAGAATCGCTGATACAACCTTTAATGAATTTTCTGGCACGAGAAATAGTGTACCAAGAGAACTTACTGGCACTAGAAACTTCTTGATCTCGTCTAAGGCGCGGCTCATCCGGGAGTAGGCCTCTCCGGGTGGAGCGAAGACCTCGATGAGGACGTGGAGATCGTTACTCAGGTGGCCGTACTTAGCCTCCCCACTTTTCCTCAGCTCCTCCTCCTGGTGTACAAGGGAACAGACAGGGAACAAAGGGAAACATAAACGCCGCTGTGGGGATGATGTCTTGGGATGTGAGATCTGAACGTCGCTATCCCGGGGAAATCTACTCGCTGTTTTATTGAAATCCTTTGACGTAAGGCGAATCCATCGTGGCGCTTCATGGACTATCTATAATATCTTTGACAATAAAGAAAAATAATGGTTTTTCGTAAGGTTAGTTTTTTTTTTCACAAATTAAAATCTTATCTTATCCTTTGATAGAGTCAGCAGAAGACAATCAAAGTATCCGCCTGAACACTGTCTGGAAGTATTCGTTAATTTCCCACACCGGGTAACTTCTCCATTATCGCCTGGAGTTCTTTCAAGCATTATGAGCCTATGAAGTTAGTGATGCTCTGCTGTGAAGGCTGGGGGGATAAGTCTGACAGCTGACTGTATCGTTACGCTGCTTACAAGCCTTCAGAGGCAATTCGCTCACAAAAGCAAAGCAACGTGTTTTTGAAAAGGTGAACTCAAAATTGACAAGCAAGGCATGTATGCAATAGGCAAGCCATAGCTGTGACTGCTCATTTATAAAAAAGTGACAACTACCGCGTTGCATACTACCGACAAGTCACCCTAATGAGTCCATTAGTTCGAAATAGCAGAGAATTAATTAACGCAAAGGGGAACTGCCCAGCCTCCCATTTTTGAAAGTTTGGCTCTAATGTGGTTGCTCAATTCTATAAAATGGATTGTCTATAGGCTGGAAAACATTGTGAAAATTGATTTGCCCTGCGGAAATTAGCTTTAAATGTAAGTGCATTCTGATTGATTTTAAACAGTTGATGAAGCACCGCGGAGTTCACTGAGGGCCTGCTTCCAGAGGATGAAATTACCAAAGTACAAACAACTTTGTTTTCCGAACAAATCACACTGTAACATCATAGTGCCCATTATAACCGGGGTGGAAGATTAGCACTTCCAACAGTGGCAGTGAGTTAGCTTCCTGCCAGGAGGACGGCATTGATTGGATCCCAGAGAGATGCATGCTGGGATTGTGTGGCCCCGGCTCTATAGCTGAATGTCAACCCACCGGGCTAAAGTGGGCAGCACACAGGTAACAGACACGAGATTGCTTTTTTGGGTCGTGCTATTTGAAAAGATAATGGGCGGTACTGAGTGACACTTCATCCTGAGCAGTGTTGTGTGAAGTAATAGCTGAATGCTGTCGCTCAAACCCAGGATCCCATCACAGGCGTGTGAGCACTTTATTGCCTACGATGGTATTTCTTCAGGGGGTTGTGGGGGTGGGGGGCAAGGGTCTGTCCGACAAAGACCTTGCAACACATCGTCCAGCGCTGCCTGTGTGTGTGTATGTGTGTGTGTGTGTGTGTGTGTGTGTGTGCTGGGCCGATGGACAGGGGGCGCTGGACCGTCCCCCCAACATCTGTATCAGTCCACGTCCACATCTGGACCCAGGGTCCCTCGACATGTGGGGGGGGGGACTTCACAGATCAGATCTCATTGGCCGAGGACAACGAGGAGGGAAACAGGACCAGAGCCACCAAGGCCTGTGGCAGAACTGATTCGGTAACATCTACAGACGTCTGCGGTCGTTTGCAGTGCATTACGAGAGAGACGCGTTCCCGAGCGATTCAGAACTGTTTCTCTCCAAACTAAATATTCAGGGCTTTGCACAGGCAGACTTTAGCAATCTTAAATCTCTTAGGAGACTGAGGCAATACTAGGATTAATTACCACATTAATATTATAACACATCATGTTTGTATTTCGATTACCGGCCATAGACACGGGGAAGACGAAGCTGCTTTGTCCGACTGTCTCACCCCTAAGGCTACGTCTGCAGCTCGTATCAATACTACAATTGTTCCCGCACGCATTTCAACACTTCAAAACCCATGGCTATCTGGCCTCGCGGACGAGGACATCTCGCTGGCGATGATCTCTGGGTCAACCGATTATCTGAACCGGTCTCAGCGGACGGTCCGCTGCACCGCGCTCGCCCCCGGACGGAGGCGTGGAGCGTGGGTCCGCAGGCAGCACGCGTGTTGCAGCTTTTCGCTCCAGGATCTTAGGATCCGGTGGGCCGAAGATCAGAGCCTGTTACCAAAGTAACCACTCAGAAATGAGTGAAGCGCTCTCTTCCATCACCTCGGCCCCACGATGCAGCGGTGCGTGTGCCGTCCTGCCAGGCGTCCGGGGTGGACCACCTCCACCGTCAGGATGCGCTCCACCTCCTCCAGGCTGACTCTGATCTCCTCTCCGGTCAATAATGGAATCAGAGGCGGACAGAGCGGCAGAAATGGATCCGCACGGCCGCGCCCGTGTTGTGACCAGCGCCGTCACTCTAATCGCGGCCGCATCCGGCCGGTATCCGTGCTGCAAGCGGATCTCACACCTGTCTCGCAGGGGGGAGGGGGCGCCTCCCGGGTCGATGCTCGCAGCACGGCCCAGCGGAGAGACGCCCCCACAGACGACATGTCTGACGCTGTGTGTGTCTCTGTGTGTGTGTGTGTGTGTGTGTGTGGCGCTCATTGGAATGTTTTCGCAGCGGCGTGACTTGAAATGGGTTTGTTTTGCTTTAGCGCCGCACATCAGAGGGCGGCCCGCGGGTCGACCCCCCACCCCCCCGCCCCCCCGCCGGGGGCAGAGGAATGAGACGAGGGCTTTGAGCGTCGTGTCATTGATTCGACGTGCGTCTCAAACACAGCGGCGCACTCCGTGTGTCCTTTTTTTCGACTGAATCAGAGCGTTCGTTAGCGCGTTGGGTTCTATCGCTCTTGTGTCTCGACGCTCACACGTAGCGTGGCGCCTGTGTGTGTCTGGCACATTAGCACAGCTTGCTAATTTGGGGTGAGATCAGTGGATTGCGTTTTGCCCTAAACTCGTCTCGGCTCTAACTAGCTCGGTAGTCGTGCCCTTGGGTTGCATAAAAAACATTGTTATGCTGATAGCTTCATGTCGTATTGCACGGAGACGAATACATTGGTGGATATACGTTGAATTACTATAGCCGAAGATGCGAAATGTAATAAAATAAAATATTCTCTATAATGTATTCCCTTGTTGAAAACCGCTCTCTCTCTCGCTCTCACTTTCTCATTTACACACACACACACACACACACACACACACACACACATATATATGCATCAACGCATGCAGATGCAACATTTATGAATTTATGAATACTGATACGAAATCTACTGAATATTCCATTGAAAAGCTCTCATCGGAATCTTCCTTTTTCATTTGATAATCTTTATTGCTATATAAAGACAGAAACCTGTTTAATTGACAAATCAACATGAAAGAGCAAATTGATACGAAGATTTCCTCCAATGTTTTTTCTGGACATTGACCCCAGTGTGTTGACCAGATTCCAAATGTAAGACGACAGTTATGCATTCTGTTGCGCTCGGGACTTCGGGAAAACCGACCTCCACCTGGAGAACGTGCAATGGAACGGCCAATCAAATCGGGGTTCAGAAATGACATTACGTTGTATCAATAGCCACTTCTGCTAACGTTACCCACGTTAACGTTACACCAACAGACATTTTAAGTTCTGTGAAAGCCTTGGTTACATGATACTTGAATGAACAACATTATCATGTTCTGTGTTCAGTCATAGTCCAAGTAGTTTATGTACGCTGATATGGCTTGCTTATGATATTCATAAGCGAACAAAACAAACATTAAACTTCCTCGGGCGTCCATGTTTTCCCCAACTGTTGCAACGGAACGCATTTACAACGGATGTCGGGACAACGGACTCGGATTCATCGACTACCGACATTCAATAGAATGCGGCATTAGAACAGCCTCTGACAGCCTGTTGTCGTGCTGGTCTCCACGGTAACCAAAGCTTGCAGGGCCAGCGGTGATTGTGGGTAGACGCAGAGCTACGGTGGCTCACAGGGGACACCAGAGTAAATAGAAAAGGCTGTTTTCATAATCACTTTGCTGTTTATCATAATTGGCCATATTTAAACATATAAAGCAGTTAGAATAATGACTAGGGCGTTATCAGATATATATCTTTGATGATAGGACGCGTATGATAATAAAAACATGACACTCGCAGCAATGAAATCCATGACATTACAATTCACACGATAGACTGCGCTGACGATTTTCCTTTTTTCGCATAAATAACAATAACAAGTGATAAACATGTCTAAAAACAAGCGCGACAACCTATGCATGTTTATTTTATTCCTCCTAACCAAATATCACAGACAGGAACAGGAAGCGCATCCAGACGATATGTGTTTGTTCATACCTTGCCTTTATCCCTCATTGAACCTTTGCCAAGAATGGACATCTTCGCTCCTGTCTCCTCTTGTAATCGCTTCATTGAATTTCCACGGGGACCCAGCAGCTTTCCGACAAAATTAAACTGTAACACAGGGAGAGAGCAGAAACAAAACACAGAGCAAGGGCTGTCAATAGCAATACTCCTCTAACGGGTGGATAATTAACACCGCCAGGAAGATACAGTAAACCCAATAACCTGAACTGTCCATTATGTTTACATGTAATTGCAGTCTACAATCTATATATATCTGTTGTCACTGAAAATCCAAATACAATGCTTTCATTTCGTTTTCTTATCCTGAACCTTCTCAACATCCGGGGCAACCGTGGCTAGGGAGCCGGGCTTGTGCTCGGTGGGTCGCAGGTTCGATTCCCGGGACCAGAGAGGGAAACAATGTGGGTGGGGGAGGGTGACTGAACAGACCTCTCCCCCTCTCAATATCCACGGCTGAAGTGCCCTTGAGCAAGGCACCTAACCCCCAAACACTGCTCCCCGGGCGCTGCATCACGGCTGTCCACTGCTCCCTGCAGTGTGTGTGTGTGTGTGTGCTGTGTCGTGCAGGTGATGGGTCAAATCCAGAGAAACAATTTCACTGTACCTTGTGTGTGTGTGACAATAACATGCCATATTGCCATATTGGATTCATTCCAACAACAAAAATATATTCTTAGCATGTTAGCTTATAGGCTAAGCGTAGCTGCGGCCATTTTCTATATTTTCGAAATATCGGAATTCCGCCACAACCGCTGCTGCTACCGATCCATTGTTAGCGCACTGAGACGCGACCCCGTAGCCACACGGGTCAGACGTCACCGTTACGCCGAGCTCATCCCGACAGGGCGAGGTCAGAGGGTTACAGTAGGAAGCACG
Organism: Gaidropsarus macrophthalmus; assembly: GCA_027123715.1. Classification (NCBI taxonomy): domain Eukaryota; kingdom Metazoa; phylum Chordata; class Actinopteri; order Gadiformes; family Gaidropsaridae; genus Gaidropsarus; species Gaidropsarus macrophthalmus. The sequence goes on from JAOTIX010000038.1 coordinate 1,860,254, forward strand.
CTTCTGCTGCGCACACGCTCCCTGGGGTCCTAGCGTCGCGGCGGCGGCGGAGGCTAAGCCGTTGCTTTACATGCGCGGTCACGACGAGGAACAACACAACAATGTTGACTCCCCAGATTTTTCCACACGCAGGAGGAGGAGGAGGTCACGGCTGAGGCAAACCGTGAAATAATGAGTTCCCCTCCTAATGGGGGGGAAATGGGATGACGCCACCCAGATTGATGGAGGCGGAGGGGTGGC
>JAOTIX010000038.1:1880301-1893377 GCA_027123715.1 Gaidropsarus macrophthalmus
CACCGAACGAAATCCATGTGTGTTTCACAGAAATGTCAGTGATTCCGTGGTCCCACCACGGATTTTGAGTGTTACACACACACACACACACTAACACACCCACCCTGCAGTGCTTGGTGCGCTTCCAGCAGTAGGCGTCGGGGACCCTAGGGCCGCGATGCGCCGGGTCTTGTCAGCCTCCTAGAATACATCCCGCTAAGACAGCAGCTTCCTGCTCGCCGTACCTGCTGGCCCTGCAATGCCAGCACATCCTCGCCGCTGTCTCCCAGTGAGGGACGCCCCAACAGTAACCCCAGCAGGCTCTGCGTTGGCACACGTCCACTCCCCGGCTGAACATAGAGCAAGGCATCTTGGGTAATCTGTCCTGCGATGGCAGGGGGGAGAGAGTGCTGCTTTATAATATATATATATCTGTGGTTTGGTCTTTTTTACTAAAATGATTCATCGCTATTATAGCCATAAGGTCCTGAACTCAGTGGCCGTCTTTCTAATGAGCAGCACTGTTAGATTAGAAGAAGATACATTCCGCTTCATTAATCCCAGACAGGGTAAAGCGTCCTTTCCGAACGACCAGGGCTAAATTCTCCCAGAATAAAAAGTCTTTCATCATCATGCTTCACCCATCACGACACAAAGTTCAATAAGGGTTCAATCAAATCTAGCATCGTCTGATTGGTCCGATCTCTCCTGCTGTGGTTTCTGTGTGAAACTCGTCGGTGCTGGTCAGAGGCCCTGAAGGGTGAGACGGCCCACTCTGCCCAAACGGTCTGGCTCTGGTGGGGGGGGGGGAGGACGAGACGAGCCCCTGAGGGGAGACTGAAACGTCTGGTGCTACCTCAGGTAGCGAGCTGAAGACCCAAGGTGCTGCTTGAAGGCTCTGAGCTGCCCCTGAACAGCCTCTCTTTAGCCTGGTTCTGTCCTGTAAATAAATACCACATGGACAGACTGTGTGTAAAACTGCCAATACGACTATAAAACACCACCCCCCCCACCCCCTGGACATTAGCCTGGACATATTTAGGGCACGGTAAAAATAAATATAGAACTGATAAATCACATCCCTTACTTTGAAAGACAGGAAGTCTTGTTGCCTCTGGTCTGTGTTTCTGTTCTCTGCAGCTCTCTACAGGTGCGCCCGTGGGGATTCAACCACCATGAACAATTACTTGTGTCTGAATTGGTATGAAATGGGCATATAACACTATAAGCAGTATAAGCAGTAGGTTACCTTTTTTCAGTAATCTGTTAATTTTTAAACCAGACAATTAAGTGAAATAGTGAATGTTAGGGCCATAAGCAGTTTAAAAGCACATTGACCATGTTCCGCTCTATTACGCACTCGCAAATGATTATTTTCGTGCTTGTGGTGGCATTGAGGATGATGATGATGATGATGATGATGATGATGATGAAGAACATGATGATGATGATATTCATGTGGTGGGACTGATGTGAGACCTTGGAGCAGGTGCACAATATCCAAAGGGATTCGAAATCTAAATGGGCCACCCTCATTCATAATACAGGAAATGATTACAGAATGGCACTAGTTTCCTGTGAAGGTGCAATATCACTAGGTTCACTGTGATATTTCACCTTGTTCAAATGACTTTGAAAACGTGATTTCTAACTCGGGGAATTATTAGAAAAAGGAAATGAATCAAAACATACATTAGAAAAACAATGCATCACTTCCTTTATATGGGATTTTGGCTAAGTAGTAGTAGCTTTTTGTGAGCCAGTGTTGCCATTATAAAGCAGTGATGGTTTCTGATCCCCTGTCCATGGTGCTGAAGCGGTCCTGGTCTCGATACATGTAGTCGAATAGGCTAAATGTATTACCAAGGTAGATATATATAGAGATATTTCAAATAACCAACAAATGATGTGCCAACAATCTCCTAGATATTCACTCAGGTTAGGCGTCTTGTGAAAAAGGTTTTTATGAAGTAAATTCACTAGGTTATTGCAGCCCTCTAGTGGTCAAACGAGAGAGATACATCATGTAACAAGATAATCCAGTACATTTATGAAAATGATATTGAACTCTTACTTGTTTCTCATTCCACAGAGTTTGGATTGCTTGAAGCATACATTTTAGTTTATTTTCATATATTGATGTTGATGAGGGGGTTAACTTTTGTCTTTACTTTTAACGCGGGCTCTTGTGGAGTGGGTCTCACGAAAAAGTAAACTACAGTTACACAGGATTTAGGTTCAATTCTCTGGATCTTACATCTTTGCAAACATAATGTGAGATTGCACTTTTGCAAAAGATGTAGGCTAATAACCAACTGGTATCTCAGATCTGCAGGCCTACAAATAACATAGGCGTAAATAAAACCTATAGTACCTTATTGCACGTTAGAAGTCTCGAATGCAACTTTTAATTCCTTTGGGGAGCACCAGCACCTTGTGACCAATAAAATCAACTGAAGAAAGGAAAGCAATTACGTAAGAACTTCATTAAGTGGACACGCACGGTTACTGCCCAGTGCTCTCAGTCCAGTTAGCCCCGCCCCCTTCTAGCGAGTTGTTGTGGTCTATCTGAAGGCTAAACACGCAAGAAGGTAAGCCCTGCGTCTTTAGGTTACATCTTTCTGCCTCAATGCTTGGGTGCACACGATTCAAGTTTTTAAGTGGGATGGGTGGCCTATATTCCACTCTCACTGCAAACCGATTGCACTTTAATAAGGTCTGTATGTTAGGTTGCATAAGTGATCCAGTCACAACAAGTGTAACTGAATATTTAGGTCACATTAACATCACCAATAACAACTCGAAGACAATGAATAGATTCACTTGTGATGACGTTGTGGAGTATCAGTTCACAAGAAGTCAGATGAGTTGCAACGCAGTGGATTGCAACGTTGTGCTGCAGAAGGGGTTGCCTGATTGCGCCGCATGCGTTGAAACACGTGTGTGCCAAAACACACCAGAGACGCATAGAGTAAAAGGCCGGGATATACTTCTCCGTAATCCGTCTGCGTAAGTACGCAGACCCCTCGAGCCTCCGCAGTTCTCCGTCTGCAAAGTAAACAAACAGGTTTTGACGTTCACAGTCGCTTGATGCCAGTTGTAGTCAAACCGAAAAGTAAAGGCCAGGATATAGGCTACTTCTCCGTACGCCCTATAGGCCTACGTTATCCGTCTGCGTAACTACGCAGTCCCCTGGAGCCTTGATCCGTCGGCAAAGTAACCCGTAAAGTAAACAGGTTTGACGTTCACAGTAGTTTGATGCGTTCATACAGCAGATTGTACAAATGATAATTACAAATGAAATTCCTTAAATGTAAATAGCAAACTATTTACAAAGTAGTGCAAAAGGGGCCGGTGCTCCAGGCTGCACCCTCTGGCCCCCTCAGCACGTGCCTGACGCAGAGGGTCTCCGTTCTACGCAGAGGGCGTTCCCTGTCGGCATACAGCACTTCACGGAGTGACAGACAGTTAACAAATATCGGATGCAGCCGGAGAGTCCGCAGAAGGTCTCCGAGAGGGTCTCCGTACTACGCAGAGGGCGTTCCCTGACCGCGTACTGCACTTCACGGAGAATTATAAACCAGGCTTAACCTTGGCCTATCCAGGCAACTCTGTGTAACTGCGATACAATTCCAAAGTCCGTTTGAACTACCATGTGGCTATATACCTCCATCCAGTGGCAATGCAGAGAACATACATGCTGCAACATCTTCCAAGACTTGGTGCATTCAAGTATTTGTGTATTTAAATGAACAGTTGATTATCTCAATACTGCCTGTAGTCTTGACCTTTTTAATTTCTAAATATGATCCACACATTGAATACAAAGACGATAACATCTTTTATTTAATAATTATTAACATATGCACACGTATTACCAAATGGTTAGCTATTATTAGACATATCTGCAAAAAGCTGCTCTGTACAAATCATTCTGGAAAACTTGAGGATTCAGAAAACCACAACAAAGCGAATCACTTCCTCATTTGCAGCATTTAATCCTCTCACATTCTGGAGTCTTGAGACGATGCCAGCCGTCATTGTGGTCCATGGAGGGGCGTGGGCGATACCGGATGAGATGGCGGATGCCTCGGTGGAAGGGGTCCAGGCCGCGGCCAGGGAGGGCTATGGAGTGCTGGGGGCAGGGGGCAGAGCCCTGGACGCCGTAGAGAAGGCTGTCCGGTGCATGGAGGACAACGGCGTCTTTGATGCAGGTGAAGGCTTCATTTAACTATTTTAAATATTCATTTTTATTTATTTTTGCATATTAAGTTGCTATTAGCCTTACCGTGAATTGGTGCAAAACCTGGAGTTGAGTGAGTAAAAAGGCAAAATGCTACAAACATTTTTTAATTAATTAAATTAAATTAAATTAAATCAAATATGAATAGACAGTTGGTCTATTGTGCATTTTGTTTTGCCATAAACCTGAATGGATGCTTTGGAGAACAGCTCTATAGCGGAGGGAGTCATTGGTGGGGGCGCTTGATTACAGGACATGGCGCCGTGCTGAACGCCGACGGCGAGGTGGAGCTTGACGCCATCATCATGGACGGGAGGACCCTGGGCAGCGGAGCTGTGTCCTGCGTCCAGAACATCGCCCACCCGGTTTCCCTCGCACGGGCCGTGATGGAGAAGGTGCCCCGCCCCCTTCTGGATCGTACAGTGGGAGTTCTGGCTCCAGGATTTTATGGATAGGCAGGCAACAGAAGCAGCCTGTTGTCGCTGGGGGGATGAGTTAGAAGGGACTCCAACTGGGGGCAGCATCTGCTGGAAGCCACTGGGGGTTGGTACTCACCGCTGCGTGATGGGCAATCATCTTCTGGCGAATCAGCTGGATATGTGACCAAAGTTTGGGAAGGAAAATCCATAACATTTGTTTGTTGATTTCCTTTTCTGTGTTTTCTTGGTTTGTTGTGTTCCGTGGTTACAATTAAGCAGACTTGTATAATCCATTGAATGAATACATTTAGGAAGCACAGGTCAGGTAGGTCTAGGGCCTGCAGAGGACATCGACGGCTGAAACCAGTAGCTTTTGGCTGGGGGTCAAACAGTGTTTGCCCATAAGCCAAGTAAAACTCATTAAAATACCTGTTCTGTGTGCATGTGTGTGTATGTGTGTGTGTGTGTGTGTGTGTGTGTGTCTTCTCCTTAATTGTATGGAAACGAAGACTGACCACGTCATGCTAACCAGCAGAGGTGCCAACCTATTTGCAGAGAGCGTGGGCTTTAAAACTGTTCCTACTGATTCGCTGGTGACCCAATACGAGAAGAGGGAGTGGGAAAAACAGAAGAATTACGTCACCGGAGTGAAGGAGCTGTTCAGTTCTCAAGGGTATGTAATGGACAAGATGGTCCATGAGACTCATGATTGGTGATGTTAGGTTCTCTTCATTGGTATGACTATATCGTATATGTTTTGCAGTGCACTGTAGAACATCGAAGATAACTTCAGGGCTGGTCTTCACTCTAGGGCTCATGATACAGTCGGCGCTGTTGCCGTGGACTCCTGTGGTAATGTGGCATGCGCCACTTCGACAGGAGGGATACGAAACAAAATGGTGGGCCGAGTGGGAGACTCTCCGATCATTGGTATGATGACACACTTCCTTTTCTCCTCCTCCTTTCCTCTTATATTTCCTTTTTTGTTATAATAGGGTTATTTAAAGCTACTCTCTGATATTATTGCTTCATAATGATGAATAACTACATGGGCTTTTAAATGCGACAAACTTGAAACTTTGCTGATTATATAACATGTATGTTCGTTACAATACAAGTATATAGTGCAAATCACACTCAATAATGATGATAGTCAGACTGTAATAGTTGTAGGGCCCAACCCTTTATATAAATATATTAAATAATCTTTATAACACTGATTCAAGAAGATTCAAGAAGATTCCAGATTCAAGATGGTTTTATTGTCATATGCACAACAATTACAGAGCAGTCGCTGGCAATGAAATTCTTTAGTACTGGGCTCCTCCAACAGTGCAATATAAGAAAAAATAAATAAAATAAAAATATAATAATTGTAATTATACAATTCTAAAATTAGAGGAGTCTCTGTTTGTCTGTCCTTTGAGTTTCCTTTCAAAAAACATTCATCCGATCAGCTTCACACTTGGCAGATGTGTTTCTGAGGAATGAAGGAAAAGCAGTGTGGAGCGTGGAGTGGTTTGGGTGAACTGGCATGCTTTGAAAGGGCACTGCTGCTGCATTCATAGTATTTAACAGTATGAAAAGAAAAGATCACGTAAAGGATGCTTTCCACTCCAAGTAACAGTAGCACATCATACTATTTGAGCATGTGTAGATGTTCACAGTATTAACTCAGAGGACGCTGCGCCAACGTGGAGCAGGTCCTCTGAGAGGGAGAGACTCACGGGTAGAGAGCGGGGTCACCTATCCAGCCTTCTCTCCTGTGAATCAGGCGCGGGGGGATACGCCGACAACCGCAGTGGCGCCGTATCCTGCACAGGCCACGGAGAGTCCATCCTTAAAGTCACTCTGGCGCGCCTCATCATCTTCCACATTGAGCAAGGTTAAGCGTCGTTTTCATTGTGTCATTTTACGATCTATCGGAAACACTTAAACAGGCCGCTCCCTTTACAGCGGATGGACTGTATAAGTCACTGCTTTATTCACCCTGCAGTGCCGTACACTGGTGGGTACATTGTCAATAACAGACTCACGATGCATTTAATATTGCTTTCACCTTTGTTAGATAGTATAACTGTGGCACTTATACTGTATATGTGGGGTGCTTCAATTTATTGTCATGGGGTAAATTGGATAGGCTAAGCTACAATCAGAAAATACATTTCCAAAGCACCAAAACACTTGTTTTAGAGAGAGAGAGAGTAATGTCCTCCGTGCGATATAGTGCCACTAAAAATATTTCTCCATTGTTGACACTCAATGTGTATCATTAAAGCGTTGTGCAGATGTGTCATGCAAAGTCAGCTTTATGACCATTCAGGGCCCTGGGTGTACATTTATAGCCAAGTCATGTAAATACATGTTCTAAAGTTATACACAGCATTCAGATTTGCAGATGCAGATTATTTACACCAACAATAATAATAACAATACTAAACCGAGGGGAGGGGGGCCCACCATGTTAGGGGGCCCCACCACAGCTCAAGGTCCTCGTTATGTGGTCCAAAAACCCTACTGGTAGTTCCTTGCCGAATGCAATTATTGAAGAATGATACATAACATAAAATGTATTAATCCCACAATGGAGACATCACTGGTTGATGCAGCTCAAAAGTGAAAAGTGGAGGAAAGTGAAGTTTAGTGAAAAGGAGGATAAACACGATATCATCGTTTGTGAGGTGTACTGACTTTGGAGTTGGTTTGCCCCACATGTGAAGGTAAAGACGTTGAGGAAGCGCTGGAGCTATCCCTGCGCTACATGGGGGAGCGTGTCTATGGAGCGGGCGGGGGCATCGCGGTGTCTCCATCAGGACAGTGGGCCGCCACCTTCACCACAGAGAGGATGGCTTGGGCGGCAGCGGAGCAAGGCATTCTGTGGTACGGGTTGAATCCCCAGGAAAAGTTTCAAGACAAGTTATCCCAATGAGGCCTTTTTTCCTATCAATTTTACATTTGGAAATAGAGAAAGTATAGGTGAACACTTTCTTGGTTGTTATAGTATTCCTATTTGGTTAAAAATAAGAACTACTAATACTAACTTCAAGACAATCTGCATAATAAATGCCATATATGTTTGCTCACATTTCAGTTTTTTGGGGTAGGATTTAACTTTACTACAATATTGTGTATTTTTTAACAAGGGTTATTATGTACTTCTTTCACATTGGTAAGGGTCAATCAGAGGAAATTAATGTTGTGATGTACAATAAAATAATTGAACTTACTGCATTGTGTTGAGTATTATATAGTTATAAACGGGTGAGATGGATCAATTAGACTCCTCCTTAAAGTATATACATAATATACATATTTATATCTATAATATTGATATATGTGTGTATACATTATCCACTTATTTGTATCATCATTATTATAATTGTATTCATTCCTAGGCTATGCTGTTTTGCATGGACTCATTGTGCGACGCTCTGACCTAACTGTAAATACGAGCCACGTGACCCGCGCTGTTAGTTGACAGCGCTCGCGGGGCTTCGCAGCAGCAGCGGTGGCCAGGCTGGACGTATGACTTCGAGGAAGTTACAGGCAGCCTGGGTAGTTTGTCTATCACAGTGACCGACCATTCTGCTATGTTACACCACAAAAGTAAGTGACACGATGTGCATTTACCCATGTTCCGCCATCGGGGACCCCTAAATGTGGTTTATGGGGGGCGTGATCCCAGCTAATCCCAGCTAGCTGCTAACGAGAATACAAACAAACTTGGTAGGCCTCTGCTAACCTTTTATAGCTCAAATAATCACGTGTATGACTTTGTTTTGGATTGAAACCAGCCATGTGTCACGCCAAACCCGTCACTCAATGCGTAGGTCGCTTCTATTTGAGGACACTGTGGTAACGGCGACGTTAAAGCTCAGTAGTCGCGGTGGTTGTCGCGTCCATGCTGGCGTTGAAGCTAACTGTTGTTAGCTCCTCTCAGGCTAGCCTGCTGTGTATGCTGCTGACTAGGTACTCTGTAGGCTCAACATGTGAACAGCATACACTCTAGCTGGATACTGTGTATGTCTTCATATACGACGTTACCGACAGTGCTGTTCTGCCATCTGTGGCCTGTGGAATATAAACGTTATGTGATGATCCCTTATGGTTAGCTAGCTGTAAACGATAAGCATACGTTGCGACCGCTTAATCGCTATACCCACCCCGATTCTCCCAATCATGAACATGCTCATATTATCTGATTGCATTGAATGGCGAGCAACTCGGCAATATTGCTCACCTTGTGTCACACTCTTTTTGTCACAATACCTTTGCTAGCACAAATGTCAACGTGTGTTATGGATGAACAACTTTGTCAGCAAGTCTGAACCGTTCATCACTGTTGAACACTTTGAATATCAACACACGAGGATTTGCACACCGATACAAAAACAATGAACCGCACTGTCCGTAAACATGCAATGTTGGCGAGTTTATCTCCATTAAATATCGTCTGAAAATACAAATGTTTTCATGTATAGTGCACTCAACTGAGGGAATAACAAAAGCGTTAGCATGCTAGCATATTGACTTACCGGTATATACACTCGGGTCAGTGTCCGGGGATATTGCTGCTGTCACAACCGCAAAACCCTTCAGGTTTTAGTTTATATACGTAAAACCTATAAAACAAAGGTCGAAATTATGAGATAAAAGGTCATACTAAGGAGATAAAAATGATGGGATAAGTAGCCGAAATTAGGAGATAAATAGTCAATACTTTTTATCCCATCATTCCGACTTTTTATTTAATAATTATGACATACAAAGGACATTTTTTTCTACTGCCAGGAACGGGCTTCCACGAAAAACCAACTTATATCTAAGCCAATTAGTTTATACATTTGTTAATTATAGGGTTATTGGTTAGGTTTGATTATTATGCATCCATGCAGAACATTACATGAACGCCTGAATACAATCACCGGCTTTTATAGCCCTGTACGTAAATATGATTCTATTAAATACAGTACCAAAGCAGTTGTTTTGGATACTTGACTATGAACACATGTGACACTCCTCTGTTTACTCAGGCAGGCAAGTGGGCAACAGCATTCATGGACACCTTTAATCTTTTAACACCCAGTGACCAGTTGGACGAGTCTCTGGTGATTGGACAGAACCTGGAATGCGAAGCAAGCAATGAGTTTGGAACGGGTATCGTGCTGGAAGAGCCGCTGAGAAACATGCTGAGTGACAAAGATCCAATGTTTGGATCGGCAAGCTCTCAATTCAATCCATTGGACAACGATGATGGTAATTTTGTTATTGCTGGTTCCACGGCTATGTATGGCAGGGCAATGTTTAACAACTACAGATATTGGCCGGAGATCAGAACCAAAATAGACCGATGCAGACGCAATTTTTTGTTTGTCTATTGTAGTTTTCAGTTGAACAAATCACCATAAAGGATAGCCTATTTATTAAGCCCAAGCCTTTTCATGATTGTCAATGTTATTTGTATGCAAAGCTGCTATAATAGAAATAGAGATCATGTTTTATAAATTTCCATCGCAGTTGAAAAGGCTTAAATCACATCTGCAGTAATCTGTTTATCTATTTAAAATCTTTAAAAGCTACAGAGATCTAAAGCGTATTTATCTGCCACCGCAGGTCTGGGTGGCCTCAGTGGAGCGTTGACATGCCCACCGGCCACCCCGGTTAAACGTCCAGTCGGAAGGCCTCGGAGAAACCAGCGCGTAACGCCACCTGGTAAGACGAACACCGCTATTACGTTACCGTGCATTCCAGCCCGGGGAAGTGTGTTAAGGTTCAGTGGCTTATTGTTCAGCAGAAACGGTCACTCCGGAGGCCTCCACCACCTCCACCCCGCCAACCGCCGGCTCCAAACCCCGCGGAAGGCCCCGGAAGAAACCAACCAACCGGCAGCTGAGCTCGTTCCTGATCGACCGGGGCCTGCGGGGCTCCCAGCTGAAGAAGGAGCTGGGCCTGGGTGGCCGCGTCCACATCCAGGACCTGGACACGGGCCCGTGGCTGAGCCCCGAGGTGGTGCTGAGGAGGCTGACGGTCACGGTGGGGGGGTTCCGGATCGAGCTGCTCCCGGGGCCCTCGTACGACACTGTGGACGCGGGCCTCCAGGAGGGTTTGACCAGCGGCGGCGAGGTCATCCAGGACGTCAAGGCCGCGATCCAGAGTCCAGTACCTGCAGAGAACCAAACCGATTCAGGCAGTGTTGGAGAAGACGTTCCGCTTGGGCTGGGCCCGTTCGTGAACCCAAATGACGTTCAGGCGCCCAACGGTCCCCCAGCACCGAACACCTGCTCCGAAGAGACCAAAGCTGACATGAAGAGCGCTTCCCTCATGCAGACGCCTCCGTCAAAGGGGAAAGATGTCGTCTGTCCGATTCCAAACCTTCCAATCGATAAAGTCGTCTCTACGAACAAGGTAGATGATAAGGACAAGCTAAAGGATGCCGCTAAAGCTCTGGATAAACCCAAACCTAGGCTGCCCACGGTCAAGAACAAGAGCTTGGTTTCCCGTCGACCAAAGAGCCAGATTAAAGGGGCCAACCCTCCCCCGAGCTCCCCCACTAAGCCCCCCCAGAGAGAGGACGTGGCCCACCACCACGCTAAACCTCTGAAGGAGAAGAAAGGGGTGGTGCCCCTGAAGAGGCCTGGGGAGAACTCCCAGCTGGAACATCCTTCCAAAGTCCTGAAGATCCAGACGGGGAAACCCGCCCACCCCAAGCCCAAATCCCCCGGCCCCTCCAGCGCCGCCGCGGTGCGGAAGACCCTCTCGTGCGACGGCCACGTCGACCATCACGACCTCCCCAAGCACAACCCAAAGCCAGAGCGCCCCCCGCCAGCGCCAGTGCCGCCAGGCCCCCCTGGGCCCTCATCCAGGCCCGCGGGGGAGGACGGTGGTCCGGAGAGGCCCAAGGGCAGGAAGCCCGACAAGCTCCTCCAGAGGCAGAAGAGCAAAACGCTCCGGGCCGTCTCCGTGGAGGAGCCGGCCCTGTTTGTGCCGGATAATGCGCCGGCCGCTGCCGCCGCCACCGCCAAGAAGGAGCCAGCGGACGAGCAGCCGGCGGAGGGTGCCTGGGACGGGACCAACAGCTGCGGCCTGTGCAAGAAACACCACGGCAACATGTGAGTAGCACCGCCACCGCACTCCAGGGAGGAACTGCTGGAAGGTCGCCATGTTGTTTGTTTTGTGGGCACACTCTGGCCTCTTGCTTTCACCCTACGGGCACCTTTCAGTGCCTGTAGGAAGTCTGTTCCTACAGTGGGAGCTCAGTAGATTTTTCAATGATGGCCAAATGAGGCGGTGTGTGAAGGTTTGATGTATAAAGAGGTGTATATACTCTTGCGTATTGTAACCTTAAATAACACAGAAACGCTATCTTTCCATCCCTATGATGCTTAACTGTCAGTTCATAAAGTTTAGTTTTTACTGTTTTCAATGGAGCAAACTGATACAGAAGAAAGGGCTCAACAACGAATATAGTATCTCAATAGCGCACTTTAAAACTCTGCAAGATAGGTAAGCTAAATACACTTATGTGGAAATCCAAGCCGCATTGGTTTACTGATGCGAACATCCAGTGAATTCAGTGAAGATTTAAGGTATCATAGGTGGAAATCCAGAGGGAATTGTGTTATTTAAGCTATCATCCAAGTTTATTTTCCGATGTCCATGTCCAATGTGTTATGCGTAGGCTAGGCTATGGCTCAACCAGGTGTCGGCCCATCACACCATGATCTGGGGGAGCCCCCCTAAAACTGGTCCCCTTGGAAACAATACACTGCCGTGACTCGGCCTACGTAAATAATCTTTCGAAAAACGAATGCAAAAATCTTCAAAATCGATGATGCACTTTGCACTTTGAACTTTGTGCCATGCGCAAGCCACATCTGAAATCTTCTGACTAACCGTCACCGATATATGCATGTCACACACACACAGACACACACAGACGCTCCTTGAATTAATAGATAGATGACACACTTTAGATGACACACTTCTCCTGTGATGGGGAGGGGACCTGTTTAGAGCGCTGTTTGGATTGGGGATTGATAAATGGCTGCCATTACTATAAATGGTTAGTGATGGATTAGCATTTCCTTCAACACAGTCTGCAGGAGACACCAGGTGCAGTGCCAACCTCCCCTCCGTTTGGCTACGACTTACGCGCATATAATCCTATCCCTCTCCACCCCCCACCACACATCCAGGTTCATGGTGGGCTGCGGTCGCTGTGACGACTGGTTCCATGGAGACTGCGTGGGCCTGGACCTGGCCAAGGTCCAGGAGATGGAGGACGAGGACCAGATGTACGTGTGCCTGAAGTGCTGCGCCGAGGAGAGTGCCAAGGTCCAGCCCGAGGGGGGGGTCCAGAGCGCCGCCAAGCGCCCCGCTGCGCCCGCAGAGGCCGAGGCCGAGGCCCAGGCAGCGGCGGTGCTGGTGGCGGTGGC
>JAOTIX010000038.1:1931864-1946222 GCA_027123715.1 Gaidropsarus macrophthalmus
GTATCTAAGGCTCTATAACTAAGGCTCTAACCAAGACCCTGTATCTAAGGCTCTATAACTAAAGCTCTAACCAAGACCCTGTATCTAAGGCTCTATAACTAAAGCTCTAACCAAGACCCTGTATCTAAGGCTCTATAACTAAGGCTCTAACCAAGACCCTGTATCTGCGGTGCTAAGGCTCTGACCAAGACCCTGTATCTAAGACGGTATAACTAAGGCTCTAACCAAGACCCCGTATCTAAGGCTCTATAACTAAGGCTCTTACTAAGACACTATGTCGGTTACTTCCTACTTTTAGTTTGACGTGTTTTGGCGTTGTTGTGCATGGTATTGCCTCTGTTCCCTACAGGCGCAATTGTGACCTGCCGTGGTTCCTGATTGTGGGAGGGGCATCCACTACAAAAGCCGCCTCTTCCTCCATCAGTCGGATTCTTCCTGGCTTTGCGCGCGTCCCGTTTCCGCATTGGGCGGCGCCGACAGCTCTGCGCTATGCTACGCCGGCATCTTCTTTTGTTTGGCTGTCGTTTTGTTTCACGACATTAGTTATTGTTACTCATTTAAATGTAAAGAATCATTATTTGGTGTCCTTGTATTGTTATACTTATTTAGCGTTGGTGGTTAGTGTTGTTATTTCTTTTCTGTTTTATTTACTGGCTTTGATTGGTTACCACCTCGCTATGCTTTTGGAACTAATAATTTATTCATTTATTAATAATTGTCCCGTTAAACTTTGGTCTATGGTCTCTATGTTATCTGGTGCCATTCTCATTCATGGATGGTGTCGTAACAATCTAAGGCGCTTTAACTAAGGCTCTTAAGTCTCAAACTAAGACACCAAATAATGCACTATAACTAAAGCTCTTACTGAGTCTCGAACTAGGTCACTCTGAGGTTCTGTATTACTATGTATACTAAGTCTAACTAAGACTGAGGCTCTCACTAAGTCTCTAACTAAGACCCTCTAAGGCTCTCACTAAGGAGCTGGCTAAGACACTCCAAGTCTTATTCAGGCTCTCACCAGGGCCCTCACCAAGGCACTGCATGCTGCTGGAGTGATTGCTGCATAATAGATGGTATAGCACCGGCGTTACGTAACCAACCCAGGGACTGCAGACCCCAATCCCATCAGTGTTGGACGGCTTTGGGGCATGGCATCATGCAAGAGGGCCTGAGGAAAGGGGGCTTGCTAACTCATCTTAATATAAGCCTCCTTTCAAACACCATTGAAACATGTATGGCACCATGGGCGGCAGCAAACGCAGCCCTCTGGTCTCTGGTGTTGAAAGATCTTTAAAATATAAGTTAAAAAAAGCTCACAGTTTATTTTTACATTAGCTTGTTCTAACTTGACCCAGTTCGTTCGGACCAATCCCACTGTAGAACAAGCTGCTTACACGAGGGGGGGGCGCGACTCATCCAATTACGCTTACTAACGGCGAAGGCTGCTAAATTAGCGATTAAATATTCACAACGCACACTGCGTGGTTCCCTCTCCTCGCTCGCCCCCGGGGTGATTAGTGAGGCAGTGAAGTCAGAGGAGGTGAGTGAGGCGGCGGCCTGAGGCATGGCCCTGCGTTTGAAAACACAGGCTGTTACAGCGACTGATCCTGAGCCTACTGTAGATCTCACAACACGGACACAGGCCACACGGGCCGGACGATGGCTGAGTCGGTCCGACAGGGTGATGATAACAGGCAGTGTTATAATGACGGTGTCTTTGTAGTTCGTCGTTATCCTTGGTTTGAGCATCACCGTTTCAGAGCCCATCTCTCCTTATCGCTCTTTCTCTTTCTATGTTCTCAGACGTATCTCCAAAGTCACAAACGTAGTTCTCCCGGCTCTCTCCGTATTCTTTTGAACGTTGCGCGTTTCATCTCAATGTCTAAAATAAGAAGCCAGTGTGATCAGAGCTCCATCCACTCTACAACAGATCAGAAAGGCACTGCGATCCTATGGCACAACCAGACATGTTTGGTAGGCCCAGCCAGCCCCGAGATGAAGGTGCCCCGCTCAACTATATTGCTCTGAGATGAAATCAACCGATAACTGAAATTGGCAATTTTGCTCAGGAGGCTTACAATATCAAAAACGATATCGCTATTACCGGGCCTCTATTAAGTTTTGTTGAAATGTTTCCCACAATATCCTTACTTTAGAAATGTCTGGTCCCGCGTCTTGTTGAACCTTGTGTGGTTCTTAAAACATTTTCAAAAGCCTGATACAATCTAATTAGCTTTCTACTTCCTTCGTGTGAGGAATGGTCTGGAAATACTTGACATCTTTTGTCACTGACTATTCGTGTCTTCACGTCTCTTCGCTTTTCTCTCTACTATAAGTGTGGGGTATGTGTGTAAGACAGTCTAACTACGGCACAAGAATAATCACTACTACCAAATTGGGATTCCAGTCTAACACGATAACAGCCCCCTTTGCTGTTATAAAGGGGGTCTTAATTATCCTAACTGCCCTGTATATCGGCGTTTGGCTATGCTATCGGCCTCACCCCCTTATAAATCAGAAGCTGTCACAGCTTTTGGGTAATGGCTCTTTAATGGCGCAATGATACACACATTTCAAAAGTAACAACGCTACCGCAGGAAATCAACAAACTCAAATAACTGTCTCTTGTGTAAACAAACCACCAATCGACAACATAATCAATGTTTCCCCCGAATCATTTGTGTGCATTGCTTCCCGTGCGCACACACCTAAACACGTGGCCACATGTCAACCGTTTCCTTTGTATTAGTTACAAACGTAAATCTACCCACCCATGTCCCCTGGGACTGCACATGGCTGACCCAGCCTCCTGCAGTCAGCCAGAGCACTCTATTTCCTGTGTGGCTCATACTAATGGAATAAAGAGAGAGGTGTTAAACCTGCTCAAGCTAATTAAGATAGCAGCAACACTAATAAGGCCATTAGCAGCTTAAAGACGTTCAAATGGCTGCACGTTGAGCGAACGTAAATGGCCATTGCATATGCAAATGTCCGGCGGCACAGTGTTTTTTTTCAGTCGGTAACCCAGGTGTCCGGGCAGACCAGGTTGCACAGGTTCTCACCGCTACGATGGAACGGTAAATTCTTTGTTCACCAAAAAAAGGAACGAAGGCACCCGCAAGATATAGAGCCTGATTCTGCAAAGCCCCGTAAACAAAAAGAGGGAGATTGATGGACAGAGAGAGAGATAAAGAGAGAGAGCCAGAGAGAACGACAGATAGAGAGAGAGACACAAGCACACAGCAGGAAATCCTGTAGCTCATACCTGACTCTGACAGGTATCCATCTGTTGTTGGCGATGTTGTGGTCGGACGCTGCGGTTAATTTGACTCCATCGCCGCCACCCCCGCATCCCAGCCGGGCTACCGCCCGTCCATCTTCCAGGAGCACGTGAAGGAAGCGATTTTCCAAACTCTGTTCCTGGGCTACGATAAAACACAGGGAAAGAGGGCTGCACTGAAGTTGAGCACTAAAGGTAACCGCCTCAGACAGAAAAAAGAGAACCAGGAGACAGACCAATAACAATAAATTGTACCTCTCCCTCACCCATCCCTCAGCCGTGTGAGACAAACACCAAAACAACCGCAACCAAAGCAGAATATAGAGTTGGGACTGAATTTGGTTTTCCAGCCTGTGCTACAGCTGAAAATGGAAGGGTCTAACGAGACAGGAAATGTATTGATGGTCATGGTCAAAGAGAACGGTTTTATGTATTTCCTGTCTGGACAGGAAGTTGTTATTATGCTGAGAGGTTGCATATGATGTATACAAATGACTTGGGATTTGGTAATTAAACAATCAATAAATAACAATTGAATGCTCTAATTGACCTCCTCAGTTACAGATATTGTACGTTGGTTCAGGGCAAGAATACCGCAGCGCTAAAGGTCTCGCTCAAAGCAGTTGTTCACATACGCCATTAATAAACCATGTTTCTTTATGACCTTTAAGTGAATTGTAAATCGTATAGCACATACACCACATTCAATCATGTGAGATAACCCAGCCATCTATATGCGGGGATTGTTAAACATCGCAAGCGGCGTCGATAAAAAACGCGTCCGTGTTTACATCGGGAAACAACCCCCCAAAAAACGATGCACGATAAAAAAAACACTACCGTGAAAACTTTAGCACTCCGCTGCCCCCTTCAGCGCGTTCCAAGGCAACCCGTCCCCTGTTTGCACTTTTGAGTTATTTGTGAACCATAAATCTCTTTGGGGGGGAAAGCCATCTTGGCCCATCTTTTATTTTTCTATTTTTCCTGAGTGAGGAAATGGTGCCCTCGCGTCCCCATGGCCCTGTTACCCCGCGCTACGGCTAACCACGCGCTAGTCCTTCTGTCACCGGCTGTCACCTGTTCTCCCTCGCCCTCTCTCTCTCTCTCTCTCGCTCCCTCATGCATACACATATACAAACACATATATCCTGAATCTCCCCCTCTCTCTCCTTCACTCTTTTTGTATTATGCACACATATGCAACAAACACACATACGCAGGCACACACACACACGGATGCACGCACACACACACACGCATGGACGCACACACAAACACAATCTCTCTTCCATCTCTCCCCCCCTCTCTCTCTCTCTTTCTCTCTCTCTCCAGTTCCCTCTCACTTGCTTCCTCCTCCTCCCCTCCAGCCGTCACAAGGAGGTCCAGAGGGAGGGGGGAGAGGGTATGCTTTTGGGAGGCAGGGAGCTGCAGGAAGGAGATCCGAG
This sequence comes from Gaidropsarus macrophthalmus, assembly GCA_027123715.1. NCBI lineage: Eukaryota > Metazoa > Chordata > Actinopteri > Gadiformes > Gaidropsaridae > Gaidropsarus > Gaidropsarus macrophthalmus. The sequence continues at coordinate 1,936,590 of JAOTIX010000038.1, forward strand.
TGGAAGCGAGGGAGGAGCAGGTCTGGGGGAGCAGTATCTGCTCCCATCTCAACGCAGGTCTCTGGGTTCTCCTCTGATTAACGCTGTCCGTTTGATCTCCGGAGTTTACCCCTCAGTCCCCTCCCCGCACACCCTCTGATGAAAAGGAGAAGAGGGTGACTGAGAGAGAGAGAGAGAGAGATAGAGGGGGGGAGATAGAGAGAGAGAGATCTGGCCTATAAGCCTTTATAGCTTGGAAGATAAAAGCCACGTGTCCTTTTTGGTGAGCTTAGTCTTCCTATCCGTGGCGGTGAGGCATGGGGGCCAGAGCAAGACGTCGGCCGCAACAATTAACAGCGGGGAAAGAAAGCGTCCCCGGTCCCATCCGTCACGTTTACCTCCGGATCCGAATCCCAGCATGAATAAATGAAGGCATGAGTAGGGGTACGAGGTGGGGGGGAGACAAAGCGCAGAGGGGCTGTTCACAAAGCCATCAAGGCTCTCGTCATCTCTGTCCCTTTCTTCCTAATGATCGGATTTGTGAGGTGCTGTCATGACGACCCCGTGATGGAATGAGAGGGGATGGATGGACAGACAGACAGATGGAGGGCGGGAGGGAGGGGGGGTGGTTGAGACGTACCAGGGAGCCCATGTGGTGGGTGGGCGGGACAGGGGTAAGATCTGAGGGATTGATCACAGCGGTCTGTTGACCTGCGGAGGCGTGTGAGCAGTTTTCACCGAATCACTACACACTTAATGGTGTAAATACATTGGAATTTGAATAATCATTGCTACGGACCACTGTGAAGAGAAATTGTGAAATCAAACTGTCCAAATCCGCCAGCCACTGCTAATAATATTTAGCTTTGAATTTGTTAAAATACAGCAAAAAGGCTTGGGTCTGAAAAATAAACATATCTGTTAGGAATTTAATCCAAAAGCAAAACTTTGAAGCAAAGATGTTTTTGTAATTTCTCAACTAACAGACCAACTCCCATCCCACATTGAACTGAAAAACTCAAAATTCAACCTTCAATTCAGGAATTGGAAAATTGTTGAGATGCATGTGTGCAACAATTAGAAATAATTCTGATAGTTACATTTTGTTCGCATTCTTAATTTTTTCTCAACCCCGCTTAAAAATAGATCTTTTTCGATAAAAATGATAAAAGCGAAATGAAAACCAAAGACTGATCCCAGTGGTTTGTTGAGTTGTGTGGACGACCAGCGGGGTCTACTCACTGTAGAGAATGGTTCCCTGGGTGGCCATGGTCTTCAGCGTCAGATGAAGCCCCACAGCGCTGCCTCGGCCAGGGGCCGGAGGATCATCTCCGGGCCCCTGAGGCTGGAGGAATGAAACGAGGGGCCCCAGCTCCAAGTAGGACGTCCCCGTGAACGATGGGATGTGGATGGCGATGTCTGTGGGAGAGAAGGAGCGAGAGAGAGAAATGTTCCACACAAAATGACGCATGGAGACCCACCATACTGAGGCAAGTGGGGTTGACTCCACCCCTTAAGGTAACAAATATTTATGTCTGTAATTACACTTTGACACGTTTGCTAACTGAATAGGCCAAGTATCACCAAAGGGAAGTCAAGCTTCTACAGTCAAAACTGTAAAAAGAAATGCAGAAGTCCTCCAGAGAAAGAACCACATGAAACACAAACAGCTTTTCTTCCTAAAGTAGTAACACAGCACAACTTGAAAGAAATAAAAACGACGCAACAGAGACCCCCCCCCCCCACTATATCCAAGTGTTTCTTTCTGGGAGGTGACAGTTTGCCAATAAGCGCAGTCAGCACGGGGCTCGCTGTCAGGAATGCTGGGTAATTTCCCAACGGATGACAGAAAAAATGAAAGGAATAAGAAGGGGAAGGACTTAAAGGAGTTCTGGAGGAGGAGGGAGATACTGAGGTCATCATCTCCCCCAGACAGCAGTGACCTGTTGGCTTTTATATCTGACACAAATACATCTGTGCACCGGGCGTTTAGCCCGCCCCGGAACGAGAGGAGAGCGGCGCAGAAGAGCACAGCAACATACAGGATTCTGCTTGACGCTTTCGTAGCGAGAATACGATTCATTACATGGCATTGAAAGGAAAAAGTACTCGCTAGGGCAAAATAAAACATAACACACATATTTTAGAACATTAATAACATTTTTAACGTTTGTGAATGGCGAACCAAGCACTAATGATGTTATTGCTCATTTAAATCATGAAGATCAATGTGTGCAAATAGCTGCATGACGCTACGCTAACAAGATATCTTTCACTGTGTTTTTGTCAGAACAAATATTTGTTATTATATATATATATATATATATTATTTTCTTTTCAAATTAGTGAAAGTATAGTAGATACAGAAAACAAGTGACTTGCAAAACACATTGAACAAATGTTGACATTTGTATGTAGCCAAACTTTTGTTCCACAGTAACTTACAAATACAACCTGAACACTAAAGTAAAGAAGTGTAATTATTTGTGTTTAATTGGGCAAAATATAATCTGGCAAAAAACAGCAACACGTCTTTTACACCTTTTACTTCCAGGCACAAAGGCAAACATTAAAGTACTGTAAAGACCTGAGCCTCCAACTTGTTTATATATTCTTAATCATAAAGCGATGCGTATAAACATTAATAACCGTCGGAATTAATGGTAGCGATGCAGACAAATACTAAACAGGATGAACTTAATGCTGGGCGGATCATTGTTTTAGAGGGAAAAAGTACACTGGCCCTGTACAAATGTGCATAACTTAACAGGTTTTATGCTCCCACCCGGGAAAAAAAATACTTTAAAGCTTTAGAAAATAAGTAAAGACGAGGACTAATGAGGCGCATAGTGAGGTCATCAATATACAGTCACAGTATGAATCATATCCTGCCTCAGTGGCTTCCTGTCTCCAGCCTACCTTCTCATTTCGGAAGCCATTTGCTCCAGAACTAATTTTTCTGGGCCGTTCATTTAGCTTCAAATTGGAAACTTACACCCTCCAACATAATGTCTTAGATAAGGTCTGCGCCCCGGCCTTTCTTGTTCCCCTGAAAAAGGGCAATTCATCACAGTCCAGGCGTGCTGGAAATATGACCAGGGAGGAACCAGCATCTCCATCTTGTTAAAATTCCCTTTGGACGTGTAGTTGTCTGTTTGATATGTGACGAGACGCCACCAACCAATCAATGAACACAATTAGGCTCTTCCCTGAGTTAGCCACACTTCAACCCTTTTGAGGGGCTTCACATTACATGACACTTAATAATCCAGTCACGTGACCGCTCTGCATCGCCGTAGCGGCTCTTCCGTGACCTTGTGTGGGCGGTCAAGTCATTCCAATGAATCAATCGTCCATTACCTCCTCGTTATCTTCCAGGGACAACTCTGGCAGACAGGTCAGCGATGCTACTCCGCCTGACCTCAGGGAGTGCCGATATTTACAATCCGTTGGGACAATCGCTGAAGCCACCAGCAAGATCTGTGATTCGGAATCATGATTCCAAATGGACGGCCATGCCCAGGATGTGAACTTCATCCAACAGAAGTTACCCTCAGCAGGTAACAGGCTGGCTAATGTTGAGATCTTAAATGGCTTAAAAGGGAAGGATTGCGTCGTGGTAAGGGATGGGTTCATTTATTCTGCATGTTGTGACGTTCATCTAAGGTAGGGTCGGACATCTGGAGAAAGAAAGCTTGGTTTTAAAAAGTTCGAAAATATACTTCCCCTTCCTTCAGTCCTCTCTTCAAAGCTAGTCACTCACTTCCCATATACATGTTGAGCTTGCGAGCTGTAACATAAGGTCTGCCTAGTCAGGTGGAAGACTCCGGTCATGCACAATAAGTGCATGGGCAGAGTGCGTGCAGGTAACCGGGAAGGGAAGCCACCCAAACGTGTCATTCGTGCAAAGTGAAAGATAAGTCAAAGATACCCGATTATTGAATTCATTTATCAAAGCATTGGATTTATTGATTGTAAAGGGTGGAAAAAGGACTTTAACAAAGACGCTATAAAAAATGCTCCTAAAATAAATTGCCTACCCTACCTTTTAGTAGGTCTTAATCTGATAAGATGTTCGAAAGTTCTGTTAGTCTGTAAGATAGCATCTGTTTGATCCAGCCTATAGTACTTCGCTTATGTGCGTCGATATCGGCTGAAACACGAGTGACACTATTCTCTCCAAACCCCACATTACTCCGTTCCTGGGGATGGGTGAGCAACGTACCAAGAACAACAGTGCCCCAATCAGCCAAAGCGACTGTCCTTCTGCCCCTGTAGCGACTATCTTCTGCCCCCGTGCACACGTTACATGTTCGATGCCCGTCCCGTCCATGTGCGGCCCGAGCACATGTGTACACAGGCAATTAGTCACGGCGAGGAAACATGGCATGCACATACATCATTAAAGGCAGGGGGACAGACGAGGTGACCCGCGTTACCCAGCCTCGTCCCGTCACGGCCGTCACTTTAATTGGACATCACAGCGAGCGGGACCCCTTCCGCTGTCACCCCTACGAGGCGGCGCCAGCCTCGCTCATCCAAGAGGGTGCGGTTGGGTGTTATGGGGGGTGGGTGGGTGGATGGGTGGGAGGGTGGGGTGGGGGAGGGCTTCAGTCAGCATGGAAACGAGCCCGCTGGACTCCTTTGGGCAGGCTAGCAGAACGACTGTAGCAAAGCGCTTCAGTGGATGAGTGCTGGTGTGAGATTGTGCTCTCTCTCTCTTTCTCCCTCTCTCTCCCTTTCTCCCTCGCTCTCTCTCTCTCTCTCTCTCTCTCGCTCTCCCTCCCGCTCTCTCTCTGGGAGAGGGCCAATGCTTTGGATGCAAGTGGCGTTTTTTCGCTCTGGCTCAGCAGAAAGCATGCGCCGGGTGCCAGTGTGGGGCTTTGAGGGAAATGCTGTATTATGGAGAGTCTGAGGAGTCAGAGCAAAAGCAGGAACGTGTGTTTGTTTTTTTATCAGGAGAACTCCAGGGGTCAGGGGCAGGATCTATATTTACAAACAATTTATGAACCCTGAACAATTTATGCGAGTTGTGCAAAGAATACAGAACAGTCGCCAAATAGCTTTGTGTTTACAGACGAAATATGGATGTTTGATTTATTTATTTATACTGCTACATCTGGTTGTAAGCCTTTTGGTTACATTTCATAATAAAGAAGCTAATCCTCTGATCTGTGCAAGGCTTTGCCTTTCAGTCATGACTCAGATTTACATTGATATATGTATATATTTGTCAAAGGTCCTAAATGTACTTGCTGAATTGTGTTGTTGCAGAAAGTGAAGTTAAGTATTATGCTAATCAGATAATTATCCTGAAATGCAATGCCTCACATCTACTTGTTGTCCTGTGTAGCTGCACCACTGGAGCATGGCATTACCACCGCACCACGGTGAAGGGATTCTGAGTTCCCCGTCTCCATGGCGATCCTAATGGTCTGAACCAATGGAAACGCTCGATAACCAAAACAAAACAGAGTTGAGTATTTAATGACTCTCCTCTGTTGAGGACGCCTTCGGCCTCTCACCCTGCCAAAATACGCTTTTTAAATACACATTTTTAAATACACATTTTTTTATTTTAAATACTGCTGTAGAACACCTTTGAAAAAATTTCGAAATTCATTTAGTAATTCACTGGAGGCTGGAAGCTGTTTGCTGTTGATTCTATTCTTAAATCAATGGAGAACAAGGGGAAGGAATTCTCTCAGCAAATGTTATGGGTGATTATACAGCACGTCCCACGGGGGACGGGGCGCCAATCGAGCCCTCCTGCTGCTATCAACCAGCGCCAAGAGACAAATAACATTCAGGTTACCTCTCCAATTAACGGTTTAAATAGAGACGATAGCAGTGCTCTTTGAGGCTGCGTTTGTTTGCTTGAAGCCAAACCTTTGTCGAAGGCTACGTCGGCGTTGTAGACAGACTGAGGAGAAGTACGTTCCTCGAGATTTGCGAACGTTAATTATTTCTTCGGCAGAGTCAACCAAATGCTCCTGATGAAAAGGGATGTTCGACAAGGACGATCTTAATCAAAAGCATCCCTTTTTTCTCTTCCTGCCACCCGCACGACGACATGCCCCGCACTCTTTTAGAAGAAGCGCTGTCAGGTGGGGACATGGAGACATAAGCCCTCCTGATGTTAGCTGCGCTGCTTTGGAAATGAAAGGGAGTCAGGGATTTAATTGGATCGAAGAAGCGCCATTACTGCTGCTTGTTACTGCGACTAATAATTGGGCTGGGCATTTAGGATGGACAGAGCGCCAGACAGATGTAAATGATGAAGATAAGCCATCATTATTTTGTACTCAACATACTGTACATTCATGCCTGACCTTGTCCTCTGAATAGCCAGGCATCTATTTTGTTTTCGTTAGCAAAGGGGAGATAGGGTAAGGGAGGATAGATTGAGTCCCATTGAAGCAGGAAACCATCCCCACAACACACAGCAAGTCGGCCTCTGGTACCGACATCAGCACTATGCAAAACTGAATCCCAATACATCTCTGACAAAGATGCAGTGAAATCTCAACTCTTGTTTACACCACAGTATTGTTGCCTTATTTGTTGATAAACCAGACAGTGATGGCTTGACCATGGTTGGTTAAAATCAAACCAATTGCACATCTGAAAAAGTGATGGTTGTTCAGACATACAGGATACGATTTTCAAATTTTGTGAATCAAACACTGAATAAATCACACCACTCACAATTCCCAACGCAGCTCCATTAGTCTACTACCCACTCCTGAGCCTGAGAAAGATGTTTAATTTACTAGCTTAATGATATCACGGTAAAGGCAGCTGTCTGAGCATATCGGTCTCGGACACATTTTACCGCCCCCCACCAAAAACCAAAAACCAAAAAAAACCGGGTTATTAGCGCAGGTTATTAGCGCAGGACCAAAACAAAGCACAATGAGATCTTTGGATTTGATTGGATCGTCTGAGAGCGACACACCAAGGTTTGCCAGCTGCGTGTTCAGTCTGTTGCAGGCCTTATATACGTGGGAGAGAGCAGAAACATGTTCTGATATTATTAGCTGAAATGTCAAGCCGTCGTCGTCAGACATAACACAACCTCGCTGCAGCGGAAGTGTCTGCCGAGGTTTGGATGCAGAATAAATAGTATGATCGTTCCTTGGGGGCCATTTTTGGCCCGCTTTGAATAGGTGAACGATGTGACTCATGGAGAAGCAGATAACGAGACTCACCAGGCGATTTTCATTTTAATGGAGTCGGGTCGGGGTGAGGGATTTCGCTCAAGGAGGCCTTCAGAAAGATTGTGGACATTTGGTTTTCCGACCTGGAAACATTTCAACTGGGAGTCAAGCGCCCCCACCACTAGACTATCCTGCCCAGTGCAATGTTCTCACTCTTCAAGCCAACATCCCCCCAGACTCACCCTGAACAGAAAAAGCAGTAGTTGCCAAAAGCTGTTTGAGTGAGCAGCAGAAGTGGGTAAAATAAATCCCCACTGCCTACCTTTCTCGCAGAACCTTCCAGTAAAGTGCAGGGGACAGTCGCAGGCTGGCTCTCCTCGCCGACATGTTCCTCCGTTATGGCAGCGGCCCTCGCCGCAGACGGGCTGTTTGTCTGCGGCGGCTGCAGACCGGTGGGGGGCGAGGGCCCCGCCGGGGGGCTGGAGGGCCGGGCGGAGAGAGCTGCTTGAGGCGGCCTCAGTGCCTGAGTTTCTGCAACAACCATGAACCACCAGTGTACAGTTTCACACACCAGAGCGTCGTTCATTTATCTCTGTGTGGTTTTAGTTTTTATTGGCTGTTTTTGTGCCTGGGTGGACACTACAGGATGTGGAAGACGACTGGTGCAGAGATTTACATGTAGCATCAGATCACGGGTGGGAACACTGCAAAGTGGATTTGCTGACGTATAGTTTTTAGTTTTGAGACACCATCTTGTGAGCCATTTACAAGATGGTGTCGTTTCATATGAGCGTTCATTTAACAACATGCACGTGTACTGCATACATATTCAAATCTATACAATACAGACTAATTAGACACACAGCCTCTATACAACATCACTACTTGGATCATGAAAGTCATTATCCAATTACAATATCATTTACTTAGTCTATTTACTTTATTTACCTGCACTGGCCAACGTTCACACTTGAGACTGCGTTGGCTTCGTGGAATCCCTTCAGATTATTCATCTCCATTATTTGAATGCAGCCGGTGAAGTTGTGAAAAGGCATGGCTCCCTTAGATTAAAACACATTCATTATGAATCAATCATTCCTTCCACCACAAGACATTTTGGAACGGTGCCCATGCATACAAACACGACAACATTGAATCAATGCTGTGTAAATAAAGGCCATCTCACCTGATGCGGTACATGCGTTTGGGGCAGACCTCCTATGAACACAGAACGTGTCCGTTGCTTCTCCAGTCCTAACCAGAAGTTACTTGTACTGCTGAGTTGAATCGCTTCATAGCCAAGGACAGTCACCTCTGCCCTGCACGGCGCGAGCTGCTGTCTGGATCACAGAGTACAACAGAGGGAATTTTGTCATTTCGCTATGAAATGAAAAAATGGATGACGTTTTTTCCAAACCAATAACTGGACCAGGATGACAAAGTTAATGCCAATTTTCTTCCAACACTAAATCTAAAATAACAACTGATATGCAAATGGTATTTAAAAATATATTTCTTATACAATTATGGCATCTACTTCTTCTCCATTTAATTATGTGATGGAGTTGGCAACTTGAAATCACAACAAACTCATTCCATAAAACGTAATACCTAATTACCTGAGAGTTTGAGCATGTTATTAATAGACCCTCAATGACCATCAGTAACCTAGCAATTGCAGCTGCCCAACCAACGCAGCCATGCCAAACCCAACAAGGAAAACAAGCAATCATGCAAATCTAATGACATAGTTAAGGTTATGCATGAGGTTGCTGATCAGGTCAAGGTTGGAGGCAGATACAAGGCCACGTCTCATCAGTCTCCCCCACGCGTTCCCATTCATTAAGACCAAGGCAGGCGAACGAAGGCACGCAGCTCGTAAACTCAAACTGGTGTTCAATCTATTTTCTTGACGACTGACAATATTGGTTTGCAGTCGACAAATCGTTTTGATAGTTTTGATAGTTATTCTTCATTTGGGACACTGTAATGTTTACATCGTAGACGGCATCTTGAGGGAAACTCATCACTCCTCGTAAACGGAGAGATTCTGCCGTAGACAGAAGAAGCGCGGTTGTGTGCGCGGATAGCGACGCGACCGGAAGCTACTCCGGTCACAGAGACAGACTCCTCTCCCCTCTCCCCTCTCATCTCCCCTCTCTCTCCGGGGAGAGGGGATGATAACACATATCAACGGGGTTGATAACACAATCGTTTGACTGATTTGCCAAGACCCGGTTTTATTTTCTTAAGCTGTGCCGAGCGCGTCTGAATAAAAAAACTAAAAAACCTCCGCGGGGCGATGGGGGAGTGAGGGGGAGTGAGGCTGTGGTGGATCCGCGGGGGGCTTTCGGTGAGCTTCCCTTTCCTCCTTTTTTTAGCCGCAGCGTGGAGGAGGAGGAGGAGGAGGAGGAGGAGCAGCGCCGGTTAATTTAGAAGCACTCTGATGGAACGCCCTGGCTGGCAGCCAGAGGGCACTGTGCTCACCACCGTC
>JAOTIX010000038.1:1966669-1980516 GCA_027123715.1 Gaidropsarus macrophthalmus
TGGAACTGGAAGCGGTGCGATGCTTGAGGAACAAGGGTGTGTGGCGACGTAACGGCTAGAATGAAATATGGCGTTAACGCTGCAGAGTAACAATTGCCAAGGTGTCGTCGCGGACCACCTGAATTGTACATCTCACTTAAGGGGCCCGCGTGAATTATGAGACGCGGTTGTGTTAACAGGGCAGCCTCTGACGTGGCTGACTCCAGACGGATGGCGCTCGCTGCCTTCTGGGTCTCCATCACAGCGGAGCGGCTCGTAAAAGCAGCTCCCGGATCAACGGCAGCCCTTTCTCCCGCGATTCCGACCCGTTTGTTCACGACAGCACTCGTATTTGTTGTAATGAAATTGATCTCACGCAATCTTTACTATCATCGAGTGGCGGAGGTACGATCCCATGGGTTTGAGCGCCGGTTCATTGCGGTACGAGTCAGGAAAACGTAAAACACATTTGTAAGGCCCTTCATCAAAGTTAGTCTGCGAGGGCTTTGCAGGTCACACTCAACACACTTCCTCTTTGCCCTGGAACACCAGAAAGCGAGAAAAGTGTAGTTTTGTAGCATTGAGGAATTCTTTAATGCATAATTTAATGCCAATTTTAATGCAATTTTGGTGGTTTCACTGTATCACTAAATTTCCTGTCTGGCATCAACAAAGTATTATCTTATCTCATCTGTTTTGTTATGATCATCCACAGGATGTGATTTGATTCTTGTGATAGGTGTTTATATGTACCAAATAAAATATTCATTATATTTCTGAAATAAAAGTTAAATGTAATATTAACATTTTTAGATTAGTAAAGATCAGACTACAGAACAAATGGATTTTGGGCTGTACGGAGAAGCTAAGGCAAAGTCAACAATTAAAAGAGGTGTCTTAAACGTATTCAATCAATATTATTACATAAAATACAAAAAGTAAAGATAAGAAAAGAAAATACATAAAAAGAAAACACCTTTTTCACATCAAATAATAGATACTATTACATGCGGATACTAGCCTATACCTGACGTTAAACCTCATAGCATGTCGTTGCACAGCTATCCAGCTATGCTAACCCGCTATGCTAAGACCCGGCTAGCCGAAGGGAAGGGGATTAGCCTCACGGCGTGGCTAACCCAGGCTCTGTTAGCACTGGTGTAGCCTCGGCTCAGCACAACAGGGAGGCTGGTGTTCAGAGACCAGCCCGTCAGAGAGGGGGAGAGAGGATGGGGGGATAAGTCAGGAGAGGGGGGCTAAAACACACCTGGTGTGAACTCCAAGGACCCTACAACGAGAAGAGGGCTCAGAGCAGGCCCGGGTCACATGGGAGCAGAATCATGACGGGAGACAAACTGGAGACAAAACCATTTAGGACTTAAATTGGCCCAGGGAGTTCCCTCCCCATCTGTCGGACTAAAGCCAGGGGCCCCCGGGCCCCCATTAAGCACAGCAGAGAGATGCTCCTCTGGAGTGGGCCCAATCTAGATACATGATGTGTTCCTGCTGCTCTCACGCCCTCGCTCCCTCTCCGTCTCCCCCGCTCCCCTCTCCCTCTCCCCCCGTCCCAATCCTCCTGTCTTTGGATATCTCAGCTTATATGTGTCAGGAATAAATAGAGGCTTGTTGTATGAACTGGAACACGCACGGCCAGAAGACCGCTGCCACTCCTGGGAGCAGGCAGGCGGGGGGGCTCCCGCAGTATTTGCCTTTCCATTCCAGTCGGAGCGAACCCCTAATTTACGCAGTTTGCCCGAGCGGCGGGCGTGTGGTCGTTAGCGGTTACGGTTAGCCGCCGTTAGAGCTCTTGGTCTCTCGATCTGTGTGGTGCTGCATATGAAAACGTGCATATGATATGCATATGAAGTTCGACGTGAAACCGCGGCGCGGTCCTCGTGACGGTGTGTTCGCACCGACCTGCCCAGAAGGTTCTGGCAGACGGCGACGTTATGGCAGGGGCTTGACGCGCACTCATCGACGTCTTGCTCACAGCGAGGGCCGGAGAATCCTCTCTGGCAGTTACAGCTGAAGGCAGGAGAATAGGAAAATCATTACTATCGACGTCCCCCCCAACCCCTCGCATGCAAAATTAAAAATCCATTAGCTTCCTATTGGCACATGTACAGAGCCGGGGAAAGAGATAAAAAAAAAAAAGACCGATCAATAGGAATTTAATGGCATTAATTACACATCAGATTTATATTGATCACACCTGTGGGGAGGCGGCAGAGGATTTAATTGTTTAAATACAGCTCCATCTGTAATGGGGAGTCTGCATCGTTAAAATAGATTAATTAGGTTTCCTTTGTGAAGATATCATTTGACCAGATACCAAGGCAGTGTTAGAAAAGTGCTAATTCTACGTTCACACATGATACATGGGCATGTCGAGGTATCAAACGAGGAATTATAAGAGAATAAAATAACTATGATTCTTTTTTTTATATCATTACAATTTAGCCATTTAGCAGACGCTTTGAAGTTATTCATAGTGGATTGGGATACAATTCATACAAAATTGGGCTAACCACTAATTCATATCATGAACATAGCCAACAGGTTCAATCATCTGAAGCAACAAGTGGAGGTGTTGGGGTATATTTTGACTCCAGGGTGGGTTCTGGAGGGTTCCTCACCTGTAGCCGTTGACCCGGTCCACACATCGGCCCTGGTTCTGGCAGGGCCCGGAGCGGCACTCGTCTGTGTCCGCCTCACACCGGAGTCCCTCGTACCCTGGAAGAATACGGAGTGAGGGCTCGGTCACGGATCACCGCTCCCCCAGTCCCCACCCCACACACACACACACACACCAGCACCAGTGCTCCCACTGGTGAAAAACCCACTGAGGGGCCAGCCGCCATGATAACAGAGACCCCCGAGAGAACTGGGGGGGAGGGGGTGGGGTTTAATGGAACCAGTGAGACCCCCGTGGCACATCTCATCCCCCCCGTCCCCCGCTCTGCTCTCCCCCCACGCCTCCCACCCCTCCGCTCTCAGCACTCAACTGTTTTCCCTCCGAGAGCGTGGAGGTCTAATAATACTCGGCTCACACACAGATTGGTCTGGTGCACTGCTGGATGAGGTCTGGGGCGGGGGGGAGTGTGTGTGCCTGCGTGTGTGTGTGTGTGTGTGTGTGCGTGCATGCATGCCTGTGTGTGTGTGTGTGTGTGTGCATGCATGCGTGCATGCCTGTGTGTGTGTATGTGTGTGTATGTGTGTGCATGCATGCCTGTGTGTGTGGTTGTGTGTGTGTGTGTGAGGGTGTGCATGCATGTATGTGTGTGAGGGTGTGTGCACATACCGTACATGTGCATGCCTGTGTATGTGACGTGTGTGTGTGTGTGTGTATTTGAGCATTAATGAGTGTGTGGGGGTGATTTTGTGCATGAGTGTGTGAGAGGGGGAAGGGGTGGGGGTATGTGTTTAAATGAGGGAGGAGGTTGGGTGAGGGGCATCTTGTTAAGTTAGGGTACGAAGGAGCAGCTTATCTGGCGAAGCCCCTCTGCCCTTGTTCGTTAGGCGGAGGTGAGGGGCGGGGCGGCTCAGTAGATCAGCGTGGGCGCGCGGGGTTCGCAGGCAGCCTGGGAGCGCGTCACGTCGGCCGCTGCAGGGTCTGTTTCCCCTCTGGGGGCGGGTGACTAGCCTTTCTGCGGCCTGATCTGTACGCTGCTCTCGCTCCCTGCCTCGCGGCCGATCGCGAGCAGAGTGAATAGGAGACATGTCTGTAGGAATCCCATGTTATTAGGAATGACACACGGATGTTTCTCACCGTGTCTTTGTGTGAATTTTTGAATAAACGTTGCCTTTTCGACATGCAGAAACCATACGATTTGTAAGGATATTGGAAGCAATTTAGGTTCTAACACACCACTGTTCAGCCTTACTGTCCAAACACCAATTACTTCACGTCGCAAAAGTACATTTAAGAGGTTTATCCGCTTTGTTCAGACCCTGGGATAACTGTTGACATTGCCTGTGTCCAAATGTAGAACGCCAAGGAGTTTTGTCCCAGCTCATGCACATCCCAAAAACTGGTCAGTTGGCGACCCACTGACTTCCAGCATATTCCAACGACTAGCAGCACTCAAAGCTGCAGACTGCATTGCCCAAAACAAGTATGCACAGGCCAACTGCCCTGGATAGGTAGCTAACTCACAATAGTGCCCACAAACAAACAAATCCACTAGTTTCCACTCTGTGTTCACCAGCCACTGCGCATGCTCAGACTTTACAGAGGCCCGCAGTTAAGAGTTATGTATGAAGGTAGTGGCTGCATTTTAGGCCGCGTGATATTTGTGATTCCTGAGTGCAGAGCATCATTTCCATAAGGAGCGAGGGGTAGGTGTAGGAGGGGGCGTTCTTCTAACTGATTGGAGCACAGCATAAGCATTCTGTGTTTACACGCCACTGTGCAGGCTCAGGGACTTAAGAGACAGAGACCGAGAGGAGAGCAGTTAGGATTACTCAATGTTGTACCACGGTTAATTCCGACCAAGTAATTTCATTGGACGGGAGTCATTCCATGAGTGCTGACACAGAGTATAACAGCACTGGTATTATTTACTACACATGCATCATTCCACTTTGCAGGTGTTCTTTTTGGTAATAACCGTTAATTAGCTCACATTAACGATCTAAAGCTGTTAACTCATCAGAATCACAAATGCCAACGAGGAGAATGTGGACCGGCTGTTATTGCACCGGTTGCCCGGTGAATGGAAACCTACAGACACGTGTTGAAGATAGGACGTTGCCGGGCCGCGGTAGCATGTACAGTACACCTACACAGCGTAGCATGCTAGCGTGCAGGGAAATGTGTGTTGCTTGGCAACAGACCAGTCCCAGCCCAGTTGTGGGACTACTTGTGTTGGCGGAGCCAAATTAATGATTTAATACACAAACAAATCATAACTGTTAACCTTTACTTATTACTGTTAACTCGCAAATGATGTATGTAGAACTGCTGTGCAACTAGCAACAACACACTGGTTGCCTGTGCTGTTATACTGGGCACCAGTGGGACTGTGAACTGGGTGTCTGTGGCGACTTTTCAGCCACGCATCCAAATATAAAACAGCACAGTTTGTGGCGCATGTCTATCACCCAGTGGTTGTTTCACCAGAAAATGTATGGCGAAGCTCCAAGACCAGATTTGCTCTGGCGCTCCGTTGGGCGTAGTGACGTACCATTTTCCATAGGTGCTGCCAATGAGCACAAATTGGAGTGCTTCGAGATCGCCCCTTTAAGTATTTAAGAAGATCTCTTGGCTTACATTTCAAAAGATGGTTCTACGTTGCGATCATCAAACAAGATGGCGAGAAGCATCTTTTACAAGAAAAAAAAGGGACGGGATTATGTCACAGACAAAAATCGTGGCCGACGCGTCGTGGGAAACCCGAGCGGGTGGCCCATGTCGGGGAGAAAAAAACCCAGAGGCACCGCTGAGAGCGGCCCACCGCCGCGGTGAATTATGAAGCGGTGCACAGGCTGTTTCCTGGGCCTAGCTGTCGCTCACCGAAATGTGCGGCGCACCTCTGGGACGACTTTGAATGTCGCGCCGACGTAATGCATCTCCTGCCACTAAGCAGTGACTTGAGGCTGCCGCGTGACAGAGTACAGAGAGAGGGATACCCAAGGCGCACCCCGCACACCCACTCCATCATCTGGCGGGAGGCTGTGTGATCACTGCTCCTGACATGCTGTGTCTCCCAGGAGCAGTGCATGGAGGAGTGCTGGTGGTGGTGGTGGTGGAGGTGGTGCTGGTGGTGGTGATAGCGTTGCTGATGGGGCTGATCCCCCAAGCGAGTTGGGAGCTAAATTTGATGGGCGTTTCAATCCGAACAGAGCGTGAGCGATTGTCCTTTTATTTTAAGAGTGAGGAGCTGCCGTCTCCACTGCCACGTTTGTCCCCGGAGTGGCGGATCCGCTGCTCTGACAGGGAGAGCTGTTATCCTCCGATGCACACGGCGAAACGCACACCGTGAGGGTGGTTAGCGCACTGCACGCCGCAGGATGCGATGATGTCACAGCCGTGGACGCGGCGTTGAGACAGGCTTGGCGTTTCGATAGCTCCCCAACTCGTTACGGTTGACATTGAGATTCAACTTTGTTGTCGTTTAGCAGAGTACAGGTACAGAGCTGAAGGAAAATGCAGGTGGATCCCACCAGAAGTGCAAAATAAGCGTAGAACCGTGCAGTTACTTAGACGACAGAGAGGAATCACGTACAACAGTGTATAATTACATCAATTCAAGTTTTGCACGATGACATGTCTCCATGTTCCTTCCCGGATGAGACTGTAATAGAGGAAGAGGAAGCACGTAGGAAGAGGAGAGAGTGGCTCCATGTGTGAGACTGCTGCGGTCGCCGTGAGGAGGTGAATAAATAAATACGCCGGCGGTGAACACCCTGCACACAGCGCTCCCCGAAAACAAACAGCGGCCGGCGCTGCCTGGTTCTGACCGTCGGCGAGCTAACAGCTGCTAGAGCGCGGTGACGCCGGCGTGCGACGCGGTGCCGGGCGGACGCGGAGAGATTGGCGCGCCGTGACGTGGCGACACCGAAAAAATGATCCTTGGCTCAGGCAGCCTCTGCAGCTGTTCCCACGGCCGGCGGAGGCGTGGAAACTGCGACTCGACCCACCTGTCACAGCTCCTGCCTGGACCCGCGCTGAGCTCTCATTTGTCAGTTGGTGTGTGCGTTGAGTGTGTGTGCGTGTGTCTGCCAACAGGTGGCCCAGGAACAGGTGGAACGCCAAATTAAAAAATCGAAAACATCGGACACCTGTTACCTGTCCAGCGACAAGTTGCTGCCTCGACGTGTGCTTCTTTTAGTCTGCTCAACCGCAAAGGACGCGGTCGGAACTGTATTTCTCCCGCTATTAGTCATCGCTGTGAGTCATTCGTTTCATTTCTGATATCTTTACGTTTCATTTGTAGAGCTTTAAACCTTGGCTACTCCTGAATCACACAGCAATACAGCAGTGCCTTCATGTGGATGATAATGTGCTAGCATGCACACGTAGCATCCCCTCACCCAGGCTAACCACCAACAACGGGTCGTCTCAGCATCCCCGTCACTTCCCCTCTGCTGCTGTCAGGCGGACAGAACGAAGATCTATCACACCGCCATCTTCATCGCAGTGTGCCATACACGCGCTCCAGACTCCATTAGCGTAGCCTTGTTAGCATCACACATATCCACAGATCTGCTCTCTCGCGCTCCCCCCCCCACCAGGCCCGGATGCGCCCTCGCTCACCTCGACCGCACTTTCATCCTCGACGTCAGGGCTTCCAGAAACATCTCCTGCTGTTATCTAGCAGCAGAGGAGCTTTTTGGGGCCAGGACTCCAGCCAGCCCGAAAGGTTTTACCACAGTAACACATTCACGACGTTCTCATTAACTAGTAGACAAATGTACATCCCTCCATCCCTCTATTTTATTCCACTTTTCTGTGAACATAACTTATAATGAAATGAAACAGAGAAGGCATGAAGGTTTGCACAATATGTACATCTTACCAATTAACTCTGTTCCTAATAGTCTGAAATCCAATGTCCAATGTTCTCAAGGATCTCGCCCTACTTATAGGCTTCACCCTGTAGGTAAAGAGACCGTATGGCAGGACACCTACATGTGTCTACTAAACTAAAGGTATGGAGACGTGACATATGGAGAGCACCTTCAATGCCTCAACTCCACCAGCTCCTTTCATCTCCCGGCACAAAGCACAACAAACAACTATTTACCCTCAATATTGAGTCAGCTAGCAGACGCTTCAACCGACAGTGACGGGTTGTCAGGTAGACAGGCGTTCGCTTATGGATGCCTGAATGCAGGCTATAGAATATGGACAAGGAAGGAATTCTGCAATAGCACGTAATAAGCGTTTTTCACTCGGTGAGACTGAAAAAGCTTTAGTGTGAACCCAAACTGACCCCTACGGCTTGGACATTGGCACGATGAACGTGTAAGCCCTATAGAGTACCATAGAGTTCTCTCTGGAAACATCCACCAAACACCATTTATCTCTCAAACACATCTCCGCTACGCAGGCATGCGTCTCTCCGGAGGCAAGTTGTCCAGTGAAATCGGCCAAATGCCAGTTCACAACCTCCATTCTGCTTTCGCTGTTAGATTTGCTCAGGCGAAGCGTGTCTGCACCACGGTCTCCAAGACCATTTCAAGTCTTTATAGTATCACAGTCCTCCAAAAGATATTCAAACAAAGGGGCTTTCAACTGCTGCCTTTTCTGTCTGTCTCTGTATTGAAATGATCAGCACAAAAAACTTGAATAACATTTCTCCATAACATGAAAAGAAAGTATTTATATTTGAGTCAAAAAGAAAGAAGCAGTTGTACATGTACATGCTGGTGGTAATAGCGGTTTTAGTAGCAGTAGTAGCAGTTCAGTAGTAACAGTGGCATTACTAGTAGCACTAGCAGTAGCAGCTGTAGCAGCAGCAGTAGTACCTACAGTCCACTGCCCTGGTGTGAAGATCATCAGACCAACACTAGCCTGCTCAAAGCCAGTGATCTAGGTCACATCACAGGTGATTCCACCATGCAGAGACCCCCCGCGACCTTACATCGGCTGATCCCCACTCACACATCTCAAACCTGCACGTAACGCGTGTGGGCATATACATAACACACATCCACATGTGTTTGACTCCCAGTCGGAAGGTTGCGGGTTCTGACCCCAAATGTCAGCAGTCAGCCCCTGTAAGCATCATTGAGCAAGAGGCCGGAAGTCCCACCTGTTCCTGAATGAACCCTATTTAAAATGCAGGGTGAGTCGCGGCGGTTAGCGTGAGGGAGCTGTAGGGGAGGTTTGACAGCTGGGAGGAGACAGAGGGCAGAAAAGTGCTCAAGAGAGCAACATTAGAAAATAAACAACCGAAAAAAAACATCCAATCACTCTCAGCCCCCTAATTTCCCAGGTTTCTCCGTTATGGACGTAGCTTTAGCATCTTTTTTAGCTACTCCCAAATTACACATACTTCACACAGTAAATCATTTGTTATGAATTAACTGTGCACCCATAACACTTTGTATCAACACCCTCCTCCTTGTATCGACAGATTGCCGTGGTGCCAATACTGCATGTATCAGTGATTAAAAACGTATTATTAGCTAATTGGTTTGCTACGCACCATCATCTGCGGCTAATAACGCATGTAACAACGCATGGCTGCCTACATCCCGACAGTGCGATTGCTCTGTGCCGGCAAACATGACAAACGGCTTCCTTATCGCAAAATTGGTAATTAAATCAGGTAAAAAAAAGCTTGGGAAAAAGTAAATAAACGTACCAAATATCAAAACAATAAACCAACATTGGTGGACTTGAAGTATGATGCGAAGCAGATAAACAACGTTGACTGTTGATTTGATGACAGAACGTGGCAGAGCAGATAAACTGCCTAATTATAAAAAACTGAATTACGATCCAAAGATCTTGTCCAGAAGAAGCCAGCTCCGTCTGCCTTGTTCTGAAAATAGCCCTGTCAAACAAAGTGAGCGCCACTGAAATTCATGTCAAATTGCATGCCGTCAACGCCGCTGCTCGTGTGTGTTGTGCTATATCATCGCCGCTATTACATTTCGCCCTTTATTTGCCGTTGATCACCGCCAGCAACCTTCAGAGACGTGAATACACGTGTAGCAGCGACATGCATCAACGTCTTCGCACGGACACTTTCACTACATGACCAAACTGTGCTTTTGGCTCATTTCATATTCCGACACCCACACTTCACAAGCATCGTGAGAACACACAAGTCACGACCGCACGGTAAAGGACGGCAGCTTCGCGCTCAGACCTCTCTAAACGCTTTTTAGTTATTAATAAATAAATAATCTCGCACGTAATGCATCATGATTACGGATATAAATACCCGCAAAGGGGAATAAATGAGTTGGTCCTACACATGTGGGGCACCAGCTGTTTGTTTCCTCACCCTGGCTGGTTGTAGGACAATAGCCGCCTTGACCCTGACCGGGACCTCCCTCCCTGACCCAACCGGTCCTGGGTGCTCCTTTATCACGGCCGGCACCCCCCGCTCCCACCGCCCACCCCGCCACCTGCTGAGGACGGCTCATTAGAAGGAAAGTGGAACATCTGTGCCGGCCAGACAAGATGACTTGGGGAGGCCCCCTGACTTCCTGTGTTCCTGTAGGAAATTGGCTACCAGCGAGAGAATCAAGATTAAGGTTTGCACCTCATCCTCTGGTGTAAGCTGCTACGTAGCCTTCGAGATGAGCCGATCATTCAGGGTCGTTTTGATTGGCCGCCCCGTTTGGGCTGGTTTTGAGGCGGAGGGAGAAGTGCTTGGTATTCATAGTTGGTCGCGTTAATACGCTGCCTAGCGCACCAGGCTTATGGATTAATATTACAGATAGGGAGTACTTGATATATAAAGCACAACCTAAACCCTTGTAAATTGTCCAATTCACTTTCTCTTGTCCATAATATCAGTATATAAATGTTTTCTTTTTTTACAGTTTGACTTTAACAGTACAACTTTAATACTAAATTATTATTATTATTATGCAGTCTGGCTTGTTTTGCATATATGGAAATGATTCAAAAACATGGACTATATGATTATGAATATGCCACAAAATGTGAAAGTTTGCAAATGCTATTTTGATATATTAAGATATTTATGAAATGTTGAGGCAGATGTACGCAAAACAGAGAATATAACACACACAGAACAAAATGGCACAACAGAACAAATGGCAGCTGATGCAAGGAATGGTTTGGTAGTGTTTGCTCTGCGTTGGCTAAGTTCACATGAGAGTGGGCGGACTTCATTTGGCAGGGAAGCGTTGCCAAGACTATAGCGACAAAACTCCAATTGAATGAGTTTATCCAATTCAAAGGCGTTATTCGTCAAGAGTGAAACTCAACCGTACAGCGGCTGTTGAAAACACTGCACCGTGTCAGTAAAAAAAACAAAACCAAAACAAGAAAATAAAGAATAATTAGCTCTGGGAATAAAAGCCTGTTTTTTGGGTAAAACGGTGTTCGCTAAATAGTTAAGCGTTTTAAGAAAACAACCTTGAGGAACTTGGACGACGGAGCGACGTCCGCGGTAATGGCTCGTGTTTGTTGAGCCCCGGCAACGGCGGCCTGCTCAGCCTCGCCGTGCATAATAATCTCGCGGTGAGTCACAACACTTGTGTGAAGAGAAAACGGGCCGGCCCACGCGCTGCTCCCCGCTCTAATGTATGCAGCAGGCGTCCGCTCTGCCATTCCTCTCTCCCCTCTCTCTCTCTCTCCCATGAAAACCTCTGTGGCTCAGCCGCTATTTATACCAGCGTCTTCTCATCTCCACACAGATAGCACCGTTAGTTAAAACACTGACGCGGTCGCGTGTACACCCGCTCGATAATGTGAAGACGCCAACATGCAAAGATGCTAAGTAGCCACTTTCTCTTCCTTAGTGGCCCTAATAATTGATCAATTGGGAAATTGGATGGCTCGTTACCCGCACCGAGTCAACGTCTTGCATTTGAAATCTACAAACTATTGGCTTGCTTGTTTGTGTGCATGCGTGCTCATGAGTATGCATGCGCACGTCCCCAGGAGCAGGTGTGTGAGAGAGCAGGGGGAGAAATTGAGTAGTCAGGTGGTCAAACTGTCTGCCCCTTCCCAAAACCGCTCAAGTCACTGCTGCGGCTCGCCTCTCAAAAGGGAGAACAGACCAAAAAGCTTAAAGGAGACCAGGAACAGGAAGGTAGCCGGCATCGCTTCAGAGGTAACAGTGCAACGCAACACCATGAAAGGCAACACAGACACAACAAGGCCGCGGAACAAGTCATCTCTACCCATGATGCTAACGGCGCCACGGTTAGCTTCTTTCTGAACACGTCATCCCTGTTGGATGAGCCTGCCGTGCGGATGAGCATGTGTCTCCGTGTACTGCAGGGCTGCCAGCTCCACGCACTGGTCTGTGAGACGCATCACGCCACACCCCCGATATCTCACGCTGAACCGCCACCGCTGTGTATGCTACGTCTGGTCTGCTTGACAAACGGCACTCACTCCACTCGTGATTCCATTGGTTTAGCTTTCAAAGAGTGCGAGGGGGGCGGAGCTCGGAGCTCGCGCCCGCGGAAAACACAAAGTCACAAACATTGCGGGCCGCACCCCCTGCTCGACCGAATCCTTCGCCAAGGTTTTCTGAGAAGTTGGCAGCCCTGGTGCTGCGATCGGTGTGTTGACGTAGTGCCGGACGTAGAACAAAAGACAGGATTGGGCGGTCGGGGTGCCGTTTTCACCCGTGCACCTGCGATCTGTCGTTCTGAGGAGCTAGCGCTGATTAGCCAGGGTGAACACAGGCCTCGGATGACACGTTTGCCAGAGACGGGGCCAACACGGTCAGCCTGCGGAACAGATAATTATCTGAGGTGTTTTGTTATTGTTGGAGCTACAGTAGCGGTTTCAGCGCATTGGAGTCGGACCGTATTTTATTCGGATGGTTAGACTGTTGAGCTGCGGACATATCTTTGGTTGTGTGAACCGAAGCACAAATTAGGGCCATTTGAAGATTGTAGTATTTTCTCGTCATCTAATTTAAAAGCAATTCATTAGTGTAAGGATACAGCGCGGTTTCCAGTTAAATCAACTTAATTAGGCGAAAGGCTTAAATTACAACTGGGTTCGCATGAGTTCTTATCAGTGCAGCACACTGGAGCCAGAAGTGCTCAGAGAAATACATTGTTGGTTTGTCAGGTTGGGGGAAAAAGTTTTAGTTATGAATCAAAATAGTTTGGAAAGGGATTTAGTTTGGATGGGGAATCTTGGAATGTTGCTGTTGCATAATTGAAGCAAACACATCAGCAATACCTTCTTTGGGTTTTCATCAGCCCAGTCTGGTTATCAAGATTCCTCTGCTGATTGTTTGATCTCACAGAACTCACCATTCATTTGAATCACAGTTTGCCTCTCAGCTGCCTTCTCAGTTCTACTTTTAACTGAAAACAGCCTTTGTGTTGTTGTACTGTATTTTGAGAACTGTACGGCAAAAGACGAGGATTAAGACTGAAACAATAGCAGAGAATCCAATAACTGTTTTCAAAACAAAGGATGATGAAGACATGAAACAAGAGATGCAATAGAAAGACGACATCAAGTCGTTCACAAACATGTAGCATTCATTCTCTTTCGTGTCAGAGTGTGACTAAAATAAACAATTCTCCTCAATAAACACACGTAGCACTAATTCCCAAGTCCAAACCCTATACCCCACAGAAATACAACCAGACGCTGCGAGAACGAGATGCTTCAAATAGCCTGCAGTCATTTCAATTTTTCTTGCATGATGTTAACATGATTACCATTTGTACTTCATTTAAATAATGTCGTGGTAAGCGTTAGGAACTAAATCAAAATAATGTGTTGGTGCAAAAAAGGTGGATACATACAAACAAATGGAGCATCTTTCAACAGATGTTTATATACAACAATATCAATATTGATGAACCTTAAATATAAAAAAACTAAATTAAAATGATTTGTTTTCCCTAATTAATTGCATTGACACATTTGCTCTTTTCAATAAAATCAAAATGCTTTACACAGTGTGTGTGTGTGTGTGTGTGTGTGTGTGTGTGTGTGATTGAGTGTGTGCGTGTGTGTGTGTGTGTGTGAGTGTGTGCGTGCATGTGAGTGTGTGTGTGCGTGTGTGAGTGAGTGTGTGCGTGCGTGTGTGCGTGTGTGTGTGTGTGCATGTGTGTGAGTGAGTGTGTGCGTGCGTGCGCATATGTGTGTGAGTGTGTGTGTGCGTGCGTGCGTATGTGCGTATGTGCGTGTGTGCGTGCACGCGCGCGTGTGTGTGTGTGATCCACAGTACCTG
>JAOTIX010000038.1:2067693-2078912 GCA_027123715.1 Gaidropsarus macrophthalmus
GTACGGTCCTTAACGAGCTGCACCTGTAAGGTCCTTAAAGAGCTGCACCTGTACGGTCCTTAACGGGAGGCACCTGAGAGGTGGTTTGAGTGATGGAAGTGATCGGTGGTGGGAGAGGGGGTAGTGGAGGGGGACTGCGGTTCACAAACAACACGGGCATCAGACCAGACCACCCTCTCAGCCCCACCACTGCTATCCAAGATCGATGTATAAAATCGTTGTTAAAAAGAATGGATGGAAGGAGAGCTAGGCTAACAAAGGGAGTGCGATAGCAAGCAAATGCTACATCCATGAGACACTGATAAAAAGCGTAGCGTCATCAAGGCTCCAGTTTCTCATGTTATCATCTATCAATAGTCACTAACAGTGACTCACTGCCATATATATATATATAAGCTTCACAGTATAAGATAAGAAAAAGGTGCCCAAGCTATCCTAAAAAACATTGCACATCGAATGTTTAATCAGCGTGCCAAGCAGCATGGATCGATAGTTCACTACAGATGCCTTGACTTGATGCAGTGTCTCGTTTTCCCCTCCTCCGCCTGCTCCTCCTCCTCCTCCCTTCCACAGTGGCTGATTGTCCATCAACGGTCCCTCCGTATTCAACATTAGAATCACTGGAGTGTCAGCAAACCGCTCCCAAAACAATGACGCTCTCGCTGGCTACGTGAGAGGACTTTTAATGTGTTATGGGCCAAAGGATGAGAATTATTGTGAAAACAGGAGCAGAGAGGAAGTGCAACCGGATTACTGGAGTATGTCAATTAGACTAGTGGATGTAGACTCTCAATGATGCAGTATCACCTAAAAATGACCACTATGAAATCTCACCAAGGGGACATTGAGGTCAGTGCTGGAGGTCATCCCAGCCCACCTGTGAAGTCCATTTTTTTTGTGGCTGAGGTAAGTCTATCATCAGCAGGAACTTTGCAGAGACAACTAAACTTGCCAAGTATTATCCTGGACCGAAATATATGTCAGCCACGTAGCTAGTGTTCACCAGCCCTTAACACCAGCCTACAGTGTAGATGGAATATTTAAAATAATAATAATAATAATGCAGTTGCCAAAGATAAAAAGCTCCTTGTGCCAAATCGGGTAGATATCCCAAACGGTTATCCTGTTGTGGCGAGAGACCAAGGACGACGGCGCAGCGCGTCTCTAACGGCGTTGTGCGCGCACCCTAAACGCGCACAAAAAAAAGAAACAACAAATCCCAGATCTCCAAAATAAAAGCCCAACTCTTTTGCTTTCGTGGAGGCATGGGTTGTCTTTTTGTCTTTCCCTTTGTGAGCGAGGGGTCCACTTCTAGGCATGAGGGAAACATTTTACGAATCCAATTACGCACGGGCAGCGAGAGACGTACCACGACACGATACCATACGATACGATACCATACCATACCATACTACACCATACGATACTGTACGATACGATATACCAAACGATACGATACGACTTTATTGTCAGTACGTGCTTCATCCGACTTGCCGTGTGTGTGCGCGCGCGCCCGTGCGCGTGTGTGCGCGCTCGCGTGCGTGTGCGTGCGTGTGTGACGTGATATTGCAGCCTACTCCTCCTGGAGCTCTGCGAGGGGAGCAAAGCGTGTCTATTTCGCTGTGTTCTCTTACTCCGTGTTCCCAACATCTCCCATCCACCCACACTACCGGTTTTTCTTTTTGGAGGGTCGACTTTTTTTGGGGGTGGCGGTGACCGTCTCCGTGTTCGAGGCTATACCCATCTCTGGGAATATCACTGGGAACAACTGTGGAGTATTTAGTCGGTCGAATTTATTAGAGTTGGGGTCTTGCAGGTTGCCTTTTTACCCCAGCACCACCTCCTCCCCCCACACCCCATCACTCAAGAATCTCAGCCCTCCTCGATAGCTGTCGTATGTTGCGCTCCGTCGTCCTCCTCTCACCAGGTCCGTGTCGGATGGAGAACGCAGAAGGGGGAATGAGCCAGACCGGAGCATAACGCATTATTTTTCCATCCGTTGACCGTATTGTTGCGCTGGACTTCTTTTGTTGGGAATGGGGAGGATTGATTCACTGGAGGGCTGCAGAATTGATCTATAAAGGATGTGGCCAAGTCTGTTGGAAAAATAGCCATAGCTTCCGCAGTGTAAGGTAAGATGATTTTATTATGATTGTAGTATGATGGTTGTGAATATTGCACCTTTTTTTTTAACTGCAGGACATCATACTATCACATATAAATCAGTAAGAGGTAACGGATTGTAAGCTTTGTAAAGCAAACAAGTGAAAGGGTCGTCATTTACCGACCGTGATGCATCGGTAAAGTTTTCCTTTCTCGGTATAAACGTCTGCATACAAAGGATGCTTTGGAGGCATTGGGTTGGGATTCCTCCAGGTTATTTAACGCGCCGTTTACCGAGCCTCATGGACACCAACGCCTGATTTCGCAGTGATGTTTGGTTCATATCTCCAGCTATTAATGCATCTTCAAATGGGAAATGTCATCCCCGCATGGGAAAACGCGCTCTTTTGAAGTCAGCATCTCTAAAATGACATGGTTTTGTGCCTTTGCTGAGGATCAAGCGGTCGATGTTGAATCATATGATTGCCTTTCCCGACCAAAATCACATTTCGCTCCAAACTATTCGCATATTTAATCCATTAACAATGGTTCCATTGTGATAACACACAGTGCTATTCGTTGTGTTTATAGTTCAGAAGCCTCCATTTTATTATTAAAGATAGTATGGTTATATGTAATCTATAGTCTACTTAGTATTTCAACGCCTACACACACACACACACACACACACACACACACACACACACACACACACGCACGCATACATACGCGCACGCGCGCGCACACACACGCACACACATAGTTGTGACACTGCTCACAGCTGCATTGCCTGTAGGATTAAAGCAATCAGGACATCGCATTGCATTCCCCTCGTTTATTTATCTCCGTCTCTCACACACGCACACGCACACACACGCACACGCACACACACACTAGTACGCGCGCGCACACGCACGCACGTACACACAGACAGACAGAGACAGACAGACATGCAGACACTCATACACACTGGTGTTGTTGGACACGTATCACAGACCTATGTCATGTTTCGGATGCATCCAGGTCGTGGTTTGGTCCACATGCTTCGGACGAGACAAATGCACATATTTTTTGAAAGTCTACGATCGACTTTGAATAGCATCAAACACATGGATTTTAGATATAACAACGTGGACAGGCCTTTATGGATATTTGATTTGTAATGTGAAATGGCATTTTACGTGCTTTTGTCAGTTTTTAGTATATTTCACGTCACACTGTATTGCCCTTTGTTCTCTGTTCACCTGCTTGGCTTGATCTGTTTATTCCTCTATATGATATATATATTTCAAATCAAATTTCTTTCTTTTTCAGTATGTTTCTTTTAACAAAAAGACATGTTTCTACGCATCCAGAAAGAAATGTAGCCTATATAAATATATAAATCACTGAACTAACCACAAGATGGCAATGTTTGCCCAATATATAGTACTATAAGAAATGAGTTGCGCATGCATATGTAGGCCCTAACATTGCTAAAATTAATATCCTTTTCTTGTGCTAGATTTGACATTATTTGAAACGACCAGTAACTATATTAATACTATATTATTACCCTGTGAGCCTACGTTGTGTTTGTGTTTAACATTGAACACCTCCTAGTGTAACCATGTCCATCCGTTCCTTGCAGGCCAAATGACATAGGATGAAGGCTGTTCGTAACCTGTTGATTTACATATTTTCCACCTATCTTCTGGTTATGTTTGGATTAACTGGTGCCCAAGATTATTGGTGTTCCACTCTGATCAAGGGGGTCATATATGGATCCTACTCGGTGACGGAGATGTTTCCCAAGAACTACACGAACTGTACGTGGACGTTGGAGAACCCGGACCCTACCAAATACAGCATCTACCTGAAACTGTACAAGAGAGACCTGAGCTGCTCCGAGTTCTCCCTGCTCACCTACCAGTTCGACCACTACTCGCACGAGAAGATCAACGAGCTGCTCAAAGTCAACGAGTCCATCGTGTATCTGTGCGACGCCAAGAACAGCCACGTTTTTTTACTCTACGACAAGAACTTCGTGCAGCTACGCCGCGTGTTCCCCTACGACTACAACGGCCTGACGCCCCAGAAGCTCGACGAGGAGAAGTCCGTGGTGGAGTTCCTGGTGCTGAACAAGGCCAGCCCCAGTCAGTTCGGCTGTCAGGTGCTCTGCACGTGGCTGGAGAACTGCCTCAAGTCCGACAAGGGCAGCGTGGAGACATGCGGCATCGAGTACGCCAAGTGCACCTGTCCCCAGCACTTGGGCGACGGGGAGTCGGAGAGCATGCTGATGCTCAACAACGTGGTCTTACCCCTCAACTCCCAGACGGAGGGCTGCCTGTCGCCGCAGCTGCAGGCCGGGCAGGTGTGCAATCTCAGTGCGGAGGTGAAGCGACCGCCGAAAGAAGGTGAGTATCGCGCCGCCGCCTTCTGCCGCGTAGGTTGGGGGGCGGGTGGCGGGCACTTTGCAGGGTTTCTTACGGGTTTTCCTTAACACTTAAAGTCGAGAAGCTAACAGGAAGGGGCAGCTGCGTACGCATTATGTGTGCTAGCACTCGGTCGGTTAGCTAGCCGCGATCGATCGGCGCCACTAGCGTTGCGCGTTTACAGTTCACCGACCCATGAAACAAAGAACACACAGTGCTTGTACTGAAACAGAAATGTGTCAAGTTTTTATTTATTTTTGTTGTTGTTGTTGTTGGGAGATTAAAACAAACTAAACCGAAAAAGCTACCAGAGGAGTGGGTTTACGTTGGAGGACGTCTTTCACCGACACTGTCGCAAACCAAAACCGCCAAGACGAGGGTCTTCCATGGGGCTGCAAAATTCTTGGGGCCCGTTGGTGAAATTTGAAGCTAACGATTTCACCTCAAAGGACAGTGGCTGCACCCCTCCCCCACCCCTTCACCACCCATCTTTTCTCTAGTTTCGCTTCCACAATTAAAACCAGCAGTAGGCCAATTAGATGCCTGCAGATATTCAAATATATTCATATTCATCCCACATTTAAGGTGAAGAAATTAGCATGAGGATAAAGCAAACGCTTTTACATCCGATGAATACAAAAATAAAAAAACATTTTGTAAGAGTTCAATATAGTCAACCTCTAAGTGGTGATGTTCCAGTCTACAAAATGGCTTACACACACACACACACACACACACACACACACACACACACACACAGATAACACACATTTGTTCAATGTTAATCAAGTAGAACTATGTTGTGTCTGAACGCACGGCGTCAGTAATTACAGACAGATGCAGGGGGAGGTTCAACTACTGACAGAGTTCAGCGGCCTGTCTCATGTTACAGATATGCACACCGCACCCCCAGTAACGCAATAACAAACGGTCATAGTCAATTAACACCATTCTCTGACCCATTCTGCCATTTGCCTTTTAATTAGTGCGTGCTAAAGGGGATGTTTTCTAGAGCACATGCATGCTGTGCAGACACCGCAGCACCTTTAAGCCAATTATCAGAGAAAAATGAACCTGGAATTGATATTAGCGTATAAAAAAACCTTCATACGCCCACACCATCGTTCCACTATGCACTTAAACCCGTGACCTGAGGTTAAATGTGCCTCTCTGAAGTCAATACGCTAAAGATGAGCCTTATTTAACAGAGCGGGACTTTAGATCAATCCTGCGTTTGTAATAATTCACCCTTTGACCTTTGCTTGGTTTTTGTAGTTCTCGTTCAGCTCCTATACCAGCCCTCGTCGGGGTGCATCGCTGTCATTTAACCACAGTGCCGGGGTCACAATGCATGCGTTCAGCCATGAATATTACAGCGCAGTTGTAACTACAAAGCACCCCAGGGACAGGCTGCAAAGGCTCCACCTAATTGATACGAGGGGGAAAAAATAACTACCTATGCATTTTTTTGGCCGAACACACTATAATCAGTAATCCCCATCTTCCTCTGACTACAAGGGGTTACTCAGGGAACTGAGCGAAGGTCGCTCATGTTTTGCTCTGTGCTTGTTGTATTCCGTAGGCAGTTTTCGCCCCCTTCAAACAACATGTGATATTTCTCATCATCATGGTAATAACAGCTTAAGAGAGAAGCTTATCTGTCCCCCCCCCCTCTCTCTCTCTCTCTCTCTCTCTCTCGCTCTCTCTCTCCCCCACCCTGGAAAGATTTGCTCCCAAAGCTTCTATTTATAGTCTGGAGGACGTGGGGGGAGGTGGAGGGGGTTTGGAATAAATCCGTTTTCATCTGGATAACGGGGGGCTGCGGTGGTGTGGGGGGGGGGGCATGCTTAAAAGAGCACAGTCTCGTGTCTCAGTGACTGAGTGGTTGGCGCTTGATGAGGGTTGAAGAGGTAAATATAGTCAACAAAGGCCTTGTTTTAAGACTAGGAAAGCAGAGAGAGAGAGAGAGTGAGAGACAGACAGACTGACAGACGGTGAGAGTCACACAACTCTCCAGGGTTCCTGGTTCCTGGGGTGGAGGACGAATATACACTGTGTCAATGACGATGGGCCACAGAAGAGAGGCCGCCGTTTGAATCGTAGGCGTCCGTTCTTCCATCTGAACCGAGGGCACACTGCTCTGAAGAGACGCACCCTAAACCCCCAGACATAATTGGACGACAGAACGTTTGCGGTGACTAAAAGCTTAATCGTCACCTCTTCGCTTTGATTTGTAGACGGTTCCCATCCAACTGGAAATGTGTTGTGGTGACGACGTCGCCGCTGGACTAGCGTTCCCCTCCCCTGATCTCCTCGCCTTGGCAAAAAGGCTTGTGTAAAGGACGTCCAGACCCCTCCTCTCCAGGCATGAAGCTCCCTTTTGTATTTGAGACGGTGCCATTCGAATTAACCACAAATGGGTCTGGCCCTCGCCACTGAACACCTTCCTGGGCCATTGTCCTGGCGGTGTGGCTCAGTGTTCAAGCGGATCAGAAGAAGGTCATTCTGGTTTTTTTTCTGGTTTTTTTTTGCTGCAAACGCTGCTTCCTGCGTCTTCTGAATCATGCGCTAAGGAGTGTCGCTGTGCAGGAGAACAGACTTGCTGAGCTTAGTTGCTGTGCCACATCTCCTCCCAAACGTTATTGGAAGTCCATTGGAAAGATGCCAAGTGAAGCCCTGCTTTAGTGCTGTAGTGTTCACATTCATACATAATTTAAGGCTTTATGTATAAATAAAAAATAACTCCATAAATACAATTCAACATTAATACATGAAATTGCACTTCCATGTAATATATGCTAAATAGATGTATTGGCAAAGTTTTTGTGCAAAATCAGCTTCTCTTGGGGGAAAAAAGATTGAGGTTTTGCTTTCCCCTTTTATTACCACTAAACAAAATCTATGTCTTTATTCTTTAATATTTATGGAGCGAAAAAAGCAAGGTAGGTAGCTTTTACTTTGAAAGAAAAAAAACAGAAAACATCCAGAGTGAGCACCCAATATTCCCATCATAGCTTCTGTTTACTCAAACGATGTGTGCCATGTGCGAAATGGCGCCGGGACATTATTGGCAACTGAAATGTGTGTGTGTGTGTGTGTGTGTGTGTGTGTGTGTGTGTGTGTGCGTGTGTGTGTGTGTGCGCGCGTGCGCGCGCGCGCGGAGCGTCCTAATACGCCACACTCGCCAAAGTCCCGAGCACTGCAGCAGCTCAGCCCCTGCGCCGGCTCACATAGTAAGGCCTTTTATTCACTTTGGATCTCGGTCAAATCACTCAGTAGTCACACAGCATTATGCTCACCCCCATTGTTCTGTACACTTGGAGGCCATTTTAGCTCCGGTGCAGGGGAAGGGAGAGCAGGGCTCGACACCGTGCGAATGTGTTTGTTCTGTCTGGAGGATGAGGTGGATTAGGGATTTTTTTGTTATACTAATCTCGTACACGACCCCCGCCGTCCCTCTCTCCACCCCCCGGCTTCTAAAGGTTTCCAGACGCGAGGCCGTCAAAGTTGTTACTGCTTAAATATATTCGGATCGCTGCAGTGACCGTTTGGGCCTTGCTAGCAATGTGTATGGTTCGTTGTTTTAAGCTAACGCCTCATGTTTTTAATGTTTTAAATAGTAGCAATGGATGTATTTGAATGTACAGGCAATGGTGGGCATCTCATAAAAACGCATCAGAAACTATAATATATACCATGAAGTCCCATCCCTGAAAAGGCTTTTTAAAAAGTATTTTCTATAAAGGGAGGAATATGTCCTGCATATATTGGGATGTGTCTCTGAAGAGCAGAGTTGAAGTTGATGTCTTCTGATGAACCGTGTGAAACAATGAGTCACTCTAAGCAACTTTCGACAGTGATGTAAATCCACAAGAGTGTGTTTCAGAGGGCTGCTCAGATCCTTCACATCATCAGCCACGGAAGTGAGATTCCTTTGAACGGAAAGATTCAACTCTGTGCCCTATTTTCCCGATGCCAAATCGGCTGCTTCTGGTTTTGCGCATGGCCATTCAGTTTAAAAGGCTTTGTAGTCATGATCGATTGTAAACGGTTGAATCCACTTGCAACGGGAACACAGCATATGAAATGTACAAACATGTTGAGCTCATTGAGAATTCCATTTAGAGTCGTCGTGACCTGATTTGTCAGTTGGCACGCGGGCCGTTTCTGGCTTCCTGGTTGGTTTCCCAAATGAGCATCAGGAGGAAATCCACGAGAATCCAGGAAGCCATGCTAGCTACACTCATGCTAGCTAAGAGCTAGCTCCAGGCTAGGCTTCAAACCTGGTTGGAATACTGTTCCAAGTGTTGTGCTGTTATGCCTTTGGTTCACACAAGTCCTTTCTTTATCTTATTTTATTCTTCACACTTTTCATTTCATTTCACTTTGTTTTAGTTGGGGTTTGAAAAAAACACTTTCCACTTTCCAGTCCTAGTTTACCCTTATGTCTGTTGTTTAATATTTAATCAGCTGTGGCATTTGGGTTTGTGTGTGTAGTGCGTGTTTGTTTTGAATCCATCCGAGGTGTGTGTTTGGACGGGACACTTAGGAATCAACGTACATACAGAAAATATCCTACTGCACTGGAAGGGCGGGAATATTTACTCTTGGGACTTCTTTGGTTTTGTGCGATCTATTTCAGTGATAATCTTATATCCGGGCCGGGGTGGCTCATTTGAGTAGGCCTTATTTAACTTGAATTCTAGAGTATTTAACCGAGTAGTTTTGGAGGACTACAGCGATGTGAAAGGAAAATGGATAACGAATACACCAGGTGCTCGGTGAAAACATTCAAATCTGACCCAATTAGCAAACTGTAATTTGGAAGAAACGTGAGATGGATATATTATAATTATTGCTTTGGTGTTTTTGCCAGTATGAGACACCTGGTTTGAAGCTGCACAGTGTAATATTCTCTGAAACAAGCCTTCGTCGTTTCTATTACTAAATGCATTCCCGAGGTCCACGATACATTACACAATACTTCTCTTCGGCCTGGCTAAGACTGGGCATTCATCCACCATATTACATTTCTGCTGCATTTGTAATGAGGTGAAACAGTAGTGAAGGAACGTTTGCCGGTGTCTGGCCACGTAGAGCAGTACACAGAGGGGACCAAGCAGTACGTCCTCTGATACGAGGCACCAAACCTACCCCCCGGCACAGATTACAGGGCCTATGAATGTTTTATTATCATATTAATGTGTCCCCTTGAAAGTTGTGTCAAGATTTAATGAATAATAATAATAATAATAATAATAATAATAATAATAATAATAATAATAATAATAATAATAATAATAGCAACATGAATTATGGTAAACAAAATGATTAATAACAGACTGTTAATATTAAGTTATGTATTCCGTCCTCATCAATCAACAATGTCAACAATGACTAATCGTCTTATATTATTTTAGATCCAAAAAAGGACTTATAGATGAAACAGTTCCCTGGAAAATACACAAGCTTATTTGCCCTGTTGTTTTTGTATTTAATGCCCTTGAATTAAGTGCATTCTGGAGTCTTTTTCCTTTCTTGGCCTAGTGGTGCGTTGTTATTGACAACCAGCGTATCTTTCAATGTTTGTTAAACCATGGTTCAGCCTGTTAATAAGCATTAACATGCATCGCACATGGAGCGCTTCAGAATACATTTCACTGAGATTCCCTCTATCTTTTAATGACACGTTTATGCAATCATGCATCAGTACTTCAGGCTGTTAAAACTCATTTTAAATGTATAATGTAACCCGTACCCGGGCCGTTATACATGCTTACATCAACTCAAACATAATTATTAGGATAACATGCTTCTTGGTTTGGAGATTGTGAAACAAAAGTGGTGCAATAGGCTTGTCTCATAGGACGAGGTGGAGGAGGATATGGACAGACCTAGCTGTGTCATAGGTCTGTGTCTAGGACTGTGGCAATAGGTCTGTACTGTAGACCTCTTGCCAGTTAAGTTGGGCAGCAGCAGGTTGCACTAGTGGACAGGTATCGCTGATACGAATATGTATCAGTAGTTTTATGCTAGTTAATCTTATCACCATGTATAATATGAAATGGTAAACCAATATTGCATAATAGGTGTTGCTTTTGCTCTCGTCATCAGTCTTTATTTAATATAGTAACGACCAATACACCCAGATTGGAAATTGACCCATCTCCAAGCACAAAATCGTAGCTTATATTAAGCGTAAATGTGTGCAAAGTTTAAACCAATGTTGTCCCCGTTTTTTCAAAGGCTTCACACACATGTGTACCGTCGCAATATTGACGGAAATAATTTCCATCGGTAATTGCGTGGCTCCCTCTGATATCACATGTCCGGCCCTCTGCTTTGCAGCTGATGAGTTAAAGATGAGCGGGCCTCGCACAATCAAAGGCCGGGCCGGCGTGGTCACGCTGTTGTTTCCCCTGACTTCAAAAAGCTTTCTATATGAATGCGGACGTTGCGAGTAATGAGCCTATGTAGATGAGGAAGATTGCTTCATCTTCTGATTATACAAATTAGATTTTTTATTACCAGCGTATGCATTATTCAAGGCTCACCATCATTTCACATTTCCTGTTGTCATCAAAGGGGGGTTGAGGGGGGGGGGGGGGGGGATGTTCCCCCGACACACAACAACAAACAAGGAGGGGGGGGTGGGGGGGCAAGACGGCAACAACGTTGGCGAAATTGAACACAAGGCAAACA
>JAOTIX010000038.1:2185753-2197403 GCA_027123715.1 Gaidropsarus macrophthalmus
CACACACACACACACACACACACACACACACACACACACACACACACACACACACACACACACACACACACACGGTGAGGCTGCTCTCCTCATATACATTACATCATCCTTCACATCAATCCCTGAATTACTCCAGTTCCCAAGTTACCAAACTGATGGAGTGGAATCTTAAATGTGTGTTCATCCAAATCAGAGGAAAGTAGTATAAAGCAGTTTTTATCCCCACTTTACCATTTGGGGAAAAGGCCATATCTGGGCATTAGCCTATTGCGGTCACGTTGCTTGGTTATCGACGGGCCGACTGATTTGTGTCAGCATCACCTCATGTGTGGAGCAGGGGTTCAGACCAATCACCTTTAATGACTTCCACTCCTCCATTCAATACTAAGGAGATGAATCGACCCTGGCGCTCCAGAAAGGGCTTTTAGAGCAGCGCTCGGCGCGGATCCCTTACCCCGATGAACACCCAGTTTCCAAAGTAGTAGATGGTGCTGAAGAACCAGAACTTGTGCAGGAACAGATAGGAACGTGTCACCACACACTGGTCTGGAACACACAGAAGAAATAAAAACAAATCAATACAATGGGCACGTTGTAAACACTGGACTTCGAATGTTCAACATGTGTGCAGTCGGTTGGTGGGGCTTCAGGGAACCATGGAGGAATATGAGGTGTTACTGCAGTCATGGTCGAATGGGAATGATGGCTATGTGTGAACTATGTGTGGATACAATGTGGAACGTTGTGTGATTTCGGTGTAACTAGCGGCCTTAAAGGTTATATCAGCGATTCTGCCGTATGTTTACTAATACATAGGCTGCCGTATGTTTACCTGAGGCATAGGCTGCCTACAGAGACGTGGTTGAGGTGAGACTTTAAAGGTTGGGTCAGCGATCTGCAGCAAACAACCGTGTCTCTGTAGGCAGCCTATATGCTCAGAGTGGTTTGCAGTGGCTGGTAGATGCATTTGTTTTTGTGTACGGTCTCGGAGCATTGGTTACCTACAGAGATGCGTTGATTTGGCGGCCTGCTTACGGGGCAGGCAGCTAGCGGATCGTGAGGAAAGATCAGATGAACGTGATCATTTATGTTACAGCCCAGAATCGCTGATACAACCTTTAAAGCGAGCAGTTGTTGATGCACTTGGGAACGCTCTGAAAAGACCACGTCTGAGGGAGTCGGGAACCCCAGAAGTGATGTCAGAGATTACGCCTGGATAATTAAAGAGCACTGAGCTGGATGCGTTTCTCTCATACAGCCTTTAGATTTCTTTGGGGAAATTAATTTGGTTGCATTTCAATAGGACAGAAAAAAAGAAGGAAAGACGATGAAAGGAGTCTTTGCGTAGGACACTCTAGCGGAGGAGGTGATGATCCGTCGTACGTGGCTTTCTGCCACGCTGAGCTCCGGAGGCATGGGGTCTGATGATCAGGGCTGCTCTGGCTGAAGGCGCGTGCTTCAGGGCGGCGTGAGGTTTGTATACGGCCTCACGACGGCTGACGTCTTTCACCGGCGGTAATGAGAAGTTACTACCGACAGAGCTCCGGATTGGTTTAATTCAGGCTCCTGCAATGGCTGCCGCAAATGTCTGACTGTCACCCTGACAATCAGGCACTCAATCGCACCATTAAAGATTTCCACTTTACCAATTTTACATTTGTTTTCCTTTACACATCAGCCGAGGAATGCGCCTCGCAATCTTTCTTACGCACTCGCTCTACCCATGAAAAATAATTAGTCAATTACTTTTTGCATCTCCGAGATGCTTTTTCACTTGAGTCAAAGCCACAATGGGAATTCACCGCGCTATATAATTAGCGTGAGTACCCACTCCCGTCAGCCCCCAAGGACTCCATGAAATGACTTGTCTTAGTTCAGAGACAACTGCAGCTGAGCAAGGCATGTAAGGGGGGGGTATATGCTGACGTACCATAAAACAGACCTATTGCTGCAAATCTGTTGTTGTTCACAAACACTGCAGGGGAATAGGGGCCGATGTCGGGATTTTTACTCCCAAGTTTATTTTCTCTCTCACCGCTAAACAACTGTTTTGGATGATGGCCCATTAGTCAGGTACTGAATATCACAATACCATTGACTATTTGGAGAAGAATAAATAAATACAGTTAGATTTTTAAATCTCCATCTGGATGCACAACTCACCAGCAGAGGTTTGTTAACGTGGAAATTATGCAGTTCAGGCAAATCAGAATCCAACCACTAACCTCCTTCAATGGTGACAGCCTAAATGTTAATCACTTTTTCAGTTAGAGAATCACAGTGGGAGTTGTACTGTGTAAGACTTGGCCACACCCAGTTAGTAGCTGATTTTTTATTTGTAGAATACATCAACTACAGCATGTCGTTGTATTGATAACATTGTTGGAATCACCCTTGATGAGATTTTAAGCTTCGAGCTAATTGCTGCAGCTTTAATAAAACCTTCCGACCAATAGCAATGAGGCGTTGTTGTGCCAATGTGCCATCATTTCCAGAAACCAATGAGATTCAGCTGTTCCACAGATCCTACTCGACAAGCCCAATTAGAGAGTCAGTTGACCTCTTCTGGGGTTATTTAGTGGAAAGGCGTGTTCAACTATGATTCACCTTGGCTGTAGCCCCGCCCACTACTCAGCATTCAATATGCTAGCTCTCTACAGGGCTTGTTCATCGTGACATCTGGTTTGTCAACAGAAACTGTTCAGGGGCGCTCCCATAGGGCGTTCCTCACAATGAACCCGCCCCCATAACAGATGCCCTTATAGGATTGGTCGACCCGGGCCAGGTCTGGAAAGGGCTGGGAAATCTGCCTCAACAGGAGGCGGACCCGACGCAGAAGCCAGGGCAAATAACCCAGGAGCACGCATATCCGTCTGGTTTCAAGGCTCATGAAATACCATGGCGCTTCTGAAATGAACGCAGTCACACCCATCACTTACTAACTCAACATGGCACGCCTTGCTCCAGTCAGCCAGTCTCTCTTCAGTTTTAGCAGTGCAACGTTTGCATCACATTTGGGCTAAGAAAGAGTAATAGCACCCCCAAAAAATCAGCATTTAAATACGGATATTCAGTGGGGCTTGGACTGTGAACTGCTCGACTACTCAAAACCAGCGCACGTTATCGCGTTTAAAAAAAATTGTCGGTTGATAAAAAAAGCCGACTATTTCATCATACTGTTGGATGAATAGTGGCCACTTGTTAATGTTTCTTCCTTAATGCTCGTCTCCAAATGAAGTGCACATCTTTGGAATTAGCATAAACCGAATGTGTCGTGGCGTGATACAATGCGCTGCGTCTCCGAACGCCATTATCCTCGGCGCGCTGCGCAGCCAGACGCTCGTCCTCGCAAACGTTCTTCAACCGGAGGAGTTCATCACCGGCGGCCCGGCCGCGCTGGCAGGACGGAGCTTGATAAAGACACGGAGCCTGAATAGGGACAATGTCCAATTCAAAGGCTTAGTCAATCAACAGGACTTCCTGTGTGCTGTAAGATAGTGAAATGTAGCTACAATTATTGAAATGATCTATTCATGTTTGTGTTAAAACACCTTTTTCTGTCTCCATACTCCTTGAGCTCTTTTATACAGACAAATCGTTTCATAAAAGGTTAGTTGGATTTTAAAGCCTGGAACGTGGAGTCAGAGAGCCAGACGTGCACAGCTTCTGGATCAGTGTGCGAGACGTCCCGGCTTCGCCTGTTAATCTACCGTGAGCGGTTTAGAAAAGTTGGCTTGGAAAAATGCTCTGCCAATTCGAAAGTGTCGCATGTCACCGTAAACACCGATTGTGAAAATGTGCGTCGGTGCTGGTCGAGGTCTTGGCCACACCAACCCCCCGATCCCCGCGGCGGTGGACTGAAGGCCAACCGAGCATCTCCAAGACTGTACGGCGTGCTACCCTCCCCGTGCCAAGCCCTGTCCTTGGGCTACCGGGCTCAGCCAACGCTGGCACCGGGGCTGCCATCCGTCGTTCCAAACTGGCACGGGGCATATGTTGACTTTGCCTGTGTTTCGTTGCATGAATATGCCCCCAAAGAATAACCACCCATCGCCGTCAACCATGCATGCCTCCTTTGTAAGGCCACCTCACCGCCGATACGTCGGTGGCTGTGGGCCCAGATTGTTTTAAAAAAGGGATTTTCAGACGACTTCGCTGTATCGATGTATTGTACGCACCACGTCTGAATGGTTTGGGAACGCAACGACAGACAGTGCGGTTTGAAATGAAAGCGGCCCCCGGTAGAGAAATGAGAGGAGGGAAAAGCATGAAGCCGAGAGGATGTCCTGCGCTGGGCTGGCTATGTGAGGGAGCCATCTGGAGCATTAGGACTTACCCTGCTGGGTTGCTCCTATCACACTGTTTCACACACTGCTCCCCGCTCCCGACCACAGTGACCCCGCATCGGTTCTGGTCTCCAGGCAGACTAAGCCCGTTCAGAACTCCCAGAGACGGGGCTTACGGCGGAGTCCACTGCACACACATTTGCCGGCGGTTTATTTCCGTCCGCTCGCCTCCCGATTCTATTTCCTGATCCCCGCCGTGTGGATGTTGACACCGAGAGGAGAGGGGCTCCGGATTTAGGAAGACGATTCTGGGGGAAAAAGGTTAATGAAGCAGGGCACCAGAAGGAGCGCTGCAGCCCCTGCCAAAAAGGTCAGCTTCTGGATGACCATCAGGTATTCAAAAGTAAGGAACTCCTCCTCCTCGCCCCCCCCCCCACTACCCCACACCGTCGACGTACGCCTCCTCCGGCCCCTCAGCCATCTGTAGCCCTCCAGCTGCTCCGCTGAATTACAGGGCCCGGGGACGGGGCCCGCAGATGGTTCGCAACAGTGGCCTGCCTGAACATATTACCGTGTACACCAGTGACCCGCTTCACCTTGAAACCAGCACCGCGTTCTCCCCTCCCCTCACCGCCCCTCCTAGCCCGGCCCGGCCAGGCCCCGATCGAGAGAGAGGAGGGCAGCTCAGTGGAGGGGGGCCTGGAGTTAATCTCGTTCGGTTGGGATAGCGTGCCGGGAACGGCGCAACTTTTTTCGGGGCGCGCTGCATCACGGGTCACTTTCCATCAGGACACCGCGGAGAACATTTCACTCAAAGAGCCAGATCCTTTCTCCCCCCTCCTCCCTCCCTACCGACGCCTCTCAATCAAACACGCCGCCAGAAAGTGGTTATTTTCTGTCTCTGTCTAAAGCTGTCGGATTTGAGATAAATGCGATTTGCTCAGAGCCACAATGAGTCCCACTTGAGAAAAACACGCATGAAGTATACTCAGTCTACCTTTAGTCACAGACGATTACCTTGACTGGGCTCCGTGATTGTTATTATTTAATATTTAATTAGTTGTGATTAAATGGGCGCTGTAACGCAGAATGTCATTTCAAGGTTTGAGAACAGGGCTTTCATCAACACAATCACCTTCTCCATGGATGTGGTGACAAGCAGCAGTTCAGCAGAAAACTATTGGTAACTATTTGTACTATTGGACACTTTTTCTCTATTCACCCCAACAACCAAAAGAAAACTGGATTTCAGCTGGG
This sequence comes from Gaidropsarus macrophthalmus, assembly GCA_027123715.1. Lineage (NCBI taxonomy): Eukaryota > Metazoa > Chordata > Actinopteri > Gadiformes > Gaidropsaridae > Gaidropsarus > Gaidropsarus macrophthalmus. The sequence continues at coordinate 2,191,297 of JAOTIX010000038.1, forward strand.
TGCAGCGAAGAATGGGAAGCCTAATCATTTGAGTGGGAGTATTGTGGTGCCGGGGAGAGAGAAATTGCAGGATGCCAGAAGACACACTACCGCAAAATCATTCCCCGCGACTGCGGGGTTTTGAAGATTAGAATAAGCCACAATGAGGAATATGAAGGATATGTTGTGCATAATTACACCATGAGAGAGGAACTCGCAGGCCTATATTTCAGTGTGGATTGGGACACTTTAATGCTTTGAGAACCAGACTAGCCATTAGCTGCTGTCTACAACTTGGCCAAACATCCAACGGAAACCGTCATCAGGCAAAACACTGTACCATGTTGCAACGCTGTACTCGGATTCAACCGTGAGCCGCAACAGCCGTGATGCTTCTTTGATCACAGGAGAGGAGATTTAATTGCGTTAACCTTTTCATCGCCGAATAGTGCACCCGTCGGTACGCAAAAGGACCATTCATTCCGGTAGCTAGCGCTGCAATCTATGGTTTGCCCGCCGCGCGTGTGTGCCTCTCCCGTGTCGAGTGGCAGCCCAGGAAATCACAACTATCTCGTCTCCGTAGGTTTTTCAAAGAAGAGCCTGTTGCTAGGAAACAGACGGCAACGGGGCCTGCAGTCGGCGGTGTCAAAGCATTCCCCTATTTACCACTTTTTGTGCCGCCAGGACGCTGGCAGGCCAGGAAAGTGTCACATACCGATGTACAAACCCGGGCTCCGTGTTCACAACACAACAAGGAGCCCCAGGATCGACCGGTGAGTCAGCCGCCCGCGATGGAGGACGCAGGGAGCCTTTCATGTCCAACCCAAAAAGCAAAAAGGTCCAAAGAATAAATAAAGATTTGGGATTTTTGGATCACCATCCTTTGCCTGGCTGGCTGGCTAAGTGCGTGTGCGTACGTGATTCTGCTGTGGGGTAAACGAGTGGGACAACCGACTTGTGATTTTTATTTTTGTCGCCCTTTGATGGGGAAAAGAACCCATACAAAATCAGGGTGAAGGTCCAAACAGCTCAACTATTAAAAACCTTGACACGCGGGCAGAAGGAGGGGAACCATGTGACCCTCTCAGCCTGACTCGCCGAACCGCACTTCAGCTGGCGTCCGGCGCTCCGCGGGGCCCCCGGTGGGCGCTCAAACCCACGGGTTTGTCGACAAAAGTACAGAACGCGTCTTGAAGAGCGGGTGTGCGCACACACCGCTCAAACTGAGAGCAGAGCGCTCACTCTCCAAACACTCTCCATTCTCCTCCGATCGGAGTGGCTTTTCCGACGCCTTGTCTGCATTCCCTGGAGACGGAGGACTTAAAAGGACTCTGTCGCTGTGTGTGTGTGGGGAGGAGGGACCATGGCAACGCATTCCCGTGGATTCATCTCCATTATGTTGAGTAAGTGACTAATGGATGGATAATGACCTCCGTGCAGATAATGGGCCGCTTGGCACCGAGCACCTGCTCACCGAGACGAGAGCTCACCGCCACAGCGCTGCGATGCTCTGACCAATCGGTCACCGCCCGACGTGTCCCCGCCCGCCCGCCCGCCCGTCTGTCTGTCTGTGTGTGTCTGTCTGTGTGTGGGGCGGGCATCGGCGCCGCTGCAGGGTTATTCTGGGTGCGCTGCCCTCACACCATATAAGGGGCCTTTTCGGGTCGAACCAAGAGTTTCCAAACTGCCTGCTGGTGCATTATGGAGACTAATTAAAAGTTGATGTCCGGGGAGACTTGGGGTGGGGGGGAAACAGGCTGTGTGGTCGCCATGGTAACGCAAACTGTTGTTTTTCTGCCCCCCCGCCCCCACCACACAGTCATTTTGGACCTTTGACTCTGGGTGCATCATTACATCGCCATCAAGAGCTCTGGCGGACTCTCCCGTATATAAACAGGGGCAGAAAATGGATGAGTCCACATGCGGTGGCTGTGCAAAGAGTGCCAGCGCCCCCTCTATACACAATCATTATTTCAACAGTGGAGGGAGACGGCTAGGCTGCTTTAGCTCCCAGCTGTGTTTATTACGGACTCGCAAATGAACCACAACATCGGTGGAAAACAACGCAACGTGAAGCGACGAACGACGGAAAGCTGGAAGGCAGCGAAGCAACGCTAAATTTGAGATGACAACACGCCACGATGCTGGAGTGTATAGTGTATTTATTTACATTAGAAATATAATCACACACGCAACTGCAGTACCGACGCGGGCCACCAGAGTCAAACACTGACGTAAACAGAATGGTACAAACACATGGCGTTTTTAGACTCCATTATCGTGAGAGCAGTTGTATGGCGCCATCTGCTTCTTCAGAGAAAAAGGAGAACGGCGAGAACGATGAACAGGCTTCGCACGATATTAACGTCCATGTGAACCCACTTTGAGCTGGGAGTTGAAGAGAGGGCGACGTAATACAAGAGAAGGTTCAGAATCCGTTATCAGCCATGGTTATGGCTCCTTTCCCAGACTTGTTCATAAAGTTAGCCCGTATGGCCGTTATAACGAACGATTCTGTCCGCGTGAAGCACCACCGCCTGTCTCATTACCCTTAAAGTGTAATGACACAATGCCGTCACGCGTAGCCATCCACATTAACGTTAGAAAAAAACGAACTGTTCATGCTAGTATTCAAACCGAATCTAAGAACCCCTTTAACAGTGATACTCCGTTTGATAGAACACTGGTTAGGTTTTAACCCTACAATCATTATGCAATTGTTTTCAAGACAACATGATAATGACCTACAAACTGGGTGGCGTCTTCAGCACAGACGGAGAATTAAGCACCTCTACTATCTCGCTAATGGGTAAACAAGTTATTTATTGGAAATGCTTGACTTTTAAGCCCACATTTGGAGTACTAGCCCTCATTAAATCTCGCAATTATCTAATTGCATATTAGTGGGATGTTTTCACCATGACCCTATGATGGCATTTCCATGGAATGAAGAGCAAACGGGCATTTAATACGTTGAATTAGTTTCAGGTGATATTATTATGGTCAAACATAAAAAAATCAGTTGATATTTAATCAATGTGATACAAGTTAATAGTAAAAATTCATGTAGAAGAAATATGAATTATTAAATATCAACCTGCATATGTCGCAACGTTTTGTTGAGACATATGCAGGTTGATATTAAATATATGAATTAAAGTAAAAGCTTTGCGCTGTGCTAGCTATCCCGTAGCGTTAAATGCTAATGCTACCAGCTATAGTGTAGCCGGCACACACCGAGTGAATGGAAGCACGGCACAGGCCCTGGTGAATGGCATGAAAAGCACTCTCTCCGACACCCAGACGAGCAGCAGAAAATGTGCCATTTGTTGATCTCTGAGAGCTTCATATTTAAATACCGTCTGCGTGAACGTTCGTCAATGACCCGGTGGATGACCCTTCATGACTCGGCAGTAAGTGTATAAATGCTGCTCTGCAAGAACCGTACAAGAAGAGATGTTTAAAAATAAACGGAATCAGACGCATTAGCTATCTTAAGGAATCGTGTGGCCTTGTTCCGTAATGATCAATGAGGTGGCTAATTATTTCATTAGGAAACAGCTGGCGAGAATGTGCAAGGAAAAAATCAGGATCAGGATAACGATATTCTATATTTTTATACTGAGGCTAAAAGGGATGGAGAAGGAGGGTGAAAGGGAGAGAACGAGATAGGATGACAAAGACCAAGAGACAGCTTGGAAGGGGGACAGAGAGACGGACAGAGAGTGTGAGAGAGCGATAGAAATACAGAGATACAGGAAACAGAGAGAGAGACTCAGGCACAGAGAGAAAGAGAAACTCAGGCACAGAGAGAAAGGTACTCAGACAGAGAGACAGAGAGAGAGAGAAACTCAGGCACAGAGAGAAAGGTACTCAGACAGAGAGAGACAGAGACAGAGAGAGAGAGAGAGAGAGAGAGAGAGAGAGAGAGAGACTCAGACAGACAGAGAGAGATAGGACTCAGACAGAGAGAGAGACCGGGACAAAGAAACAGACAGAAAGGGAGACGCAGAATCAGAGGCAGATACGGGTAAGACTGCACTCATCAAAAAAAGCTCCCACCTCCATAAAGTCCTCTATGTAGCCCTTGCTATCAGAAGGTCTCAGTATGCCACGGCGTGCTATCCCAACACGCCGCTGAGCCACCCGCAAGCAGTCTGATCTAATGTGAACCTCCCTGCTGACGGTCTTGATCTCTGCTCACTGTTTGGTGAAACAAAATGTGCTCGGAAGCGCAAGGCGGTGCCCAGAGTCCTCGTTATGAAAGCAAATCACTGGCGTGACACGCAGGCACAGGCACTAAGCGCTCACCTTGAGGGGTGAGGGAGAATAGTCTGGAGGTGGGGGCGCTTGACTCCCCGACGAAAGGTTCCTGGTTCGATGCCCTTGAACCACAGCCTACCTGTGTGGGCTGTGAACGCCCTAACCCCTACGTCGTGTCAGACAGAAGTTCCTGTCAAGGAACCAATAGCGAAAAGGCAACAGAGGCAGGAGTAGAGCCAGGAGTTTGTTTACAAGTAAAATGGAACCACAACACAACGTTAGATATGTACGGGACACAACAAGTGTATGGCGATGTCATACACAATGGCCAATTTACAAGATTCCAGCATTTCCAACCAAATAATGAATTTCAATTTATTTTTGTTTATTATAATTTCTACTTTAATATTTATTTCTATTTACATCTTCAGTGCTTGTTTCCGTTCATGCTGTATTTCTATCTTGCACGGCGCATTGGAACGAAAACAATTCCCCCCCGGGGATAAGTATATAAGTATTCTGAATCTGAATCTGAATTACCAAAGAAAACCTCAGCGGTAGGGGGTAGGGAACTTGCGGTAGGGAACTTAATGGTGAAATGGACTGCGTTTATACAGCACTTTCATCAATGAATACCTCACATTCACCCATTCATACACACATTCCCACACCGACAGCGGGTCAAACCCTGCAAGGCAGCATGACGGCCAGCATGTGGGGAACAGGTAGGGTTTAGGTGTCTTTTCCAGGGACACCTCCACCGGGGAATCTAACTAGCAACCTTCCGTTCGCCAAACACGCGCTCTACACCCTGAGGCGTTGTATGTAAAATACATATATAAACATATATACATATCGATTTTATTTTATTACAGATGGATGGACTAAGAGCAATGCAAGGAAATGTGCGTTTCCATGGTCTGCCAAGCGAAATGTTAGCAAGAGGCGTCCCCATGCATTGGTAAATATGTACCATGGGTATTAATTCAACGGTTTAATATTAAATGATTATAGACACACAGTAGTGGAGCACAGCCAGGAAGACGACTCATCCCGTCATAATTCATGTTCTCGTGGGGTTGAGTTCCCCCGCCCCTGTGTACTGGTGTGCAGCCCGGTGTAACTGGGAGCGGACGGCCTTACCTTGCGGGGCGTCAGCATCGCAGACCCTGGTGGTCACGTTCCCCGGGGCCCCTCCTCCCTCTGGGGCCAACGCCGCCTGGCCCTGAGCCAATCACACGACAGGACACGAACGCTCTTAATGCCGCAGCGCTCTTAAAGGTGATCGATTATCTTTCTTTCTGTTTTTTTCCCTCTCAAATGACCATCAAGTGATCCGGTAAAACCAAAGAGAGTGCGTCTCCCAGACGTTTCCCCTCCCCTCACGGTGAACGCACACACAGAGCATGAATCACGGCGGATCGAGGGAGGGTGGGTCGTACCTCGGCGAGGTACTTCTGACTGCCGTACATGACGTACTGCGGCGCCAGGCTGTAGATCATGTAGCTGGTGTGCAGCACGATGAGCAGCAGGATCATGCACAGGAAGAGCAGCGCCTGGGGACGCGTCTTCTTGGGCCGGATCTTGTACAGCTGCAGAGGACAGGGGGAAGGAGAGCCAAGTTGAGTTGCTTTTATTGTAACACACAAGGTACAGTGAAATGGTTTCTCTGCATTTAACTCATCGCCTGCACAACACAACACACACACACTGTGCAGGGAGTAGTGGGCAGCAGCGGTGCCGCGCCCGGGGAGCAGTTGGGGTTTAGGTGCCTTGCTCAAGGGCACGTCAGCCGTGGATATTGAGAGGGGGAAAGCACTGTTCAGTCACCCTCCCCCACCCACATTTTTTCTCCCTCTGGTCCC
>JAOTIX010000038.1:2378212-2389324 GCA_027123715.1 Gaidropsarus macrophthalmus
CCCCCCCCCCCCCCCCCCCCCCCCCCCCCCCCCGCGGCGGGGGGGCGCGGCGCGGGGGCGGCGGGCCGCCCACACAGAGAGAGAAATGAGGAGGTGGAGGGTGGGAGCGGGGGATGCAGCTCAACATGACAAGAGGAGTGTTACTCACGGGGGGCGGGTGGTGTTGAATAGGAGAGCGGGTGAGTCATCAGGGGTGAGGGGGTGGACCGGGGGAAGGAGATAGGGGGGAGAGGAATGGCCCCTCTTGTGAGGCAATCTGGGAAATGTGATTTGTCAACCAGTTTTACCATCTCAAAGGGGAGGGGGAGGCGGGGGTGTAGACAGGCTTGTTCGTGGTGCGGGGTGCCGTAACCGGGGCGGTGCAGTTTCTGGGGGAGACCATGAGATCAGTGTTGGCGTTTCCATCCCGGTAAGGAATGTGTTATCGCGTCTCCGCTGAGACGGAACATGAGTCAAACCCCGGCTTGGCCCCTGTGGGACTGACACACACAGATATGATCCCGTTTGGCGTTCATAGCCGGGGTTGATTTAATACCAGCTGGCCGGGATTCAGTCACCAGGGGGAAAAGCCTCATTCACTAACCACGGCATGGTTTATTCTGTCTGGCCTTTCTTCCACCTAATTGATGCTATTGTTTGCAGAGCCTTCCGCTTGGTCTCATTGTTCTTTTGTCATGTGCGCTGCTGACCGCGTTCTTGTTTCCGTTTTTTTTGCTCTTCCTAGACAATGAGCACATCTTCCTGGATATGGATGAAAAACTGACAAAATACTTCCCCAAAGAATCCAAGCCGGATTCACCCAAGGTACGGGGGTTGGGGGTTAAGATCGATGGACACCAGACAGATGGCAACATATTGACGGTTTTTAATGGTCCTCATGCCCCCCATTGACCCGTACGTCCACTTAATTGCTCACCAGACCCCATACTGGCCTACATACAACTTCCCACCGACACTTCGTTAAGATGGTTTAGATGGTATATTTTTTATATGTAAAATACTAAATTATCATACACTAATGGACAGTCGTAAAGAAAAAAAGGGAGAAATTCAAAATAAAAATACAAAATTGAAAATGACAAAGTAAACAAACTCAAAACTATAAACACTCACTGGCATGACAAAAACCATGAACCTGCCCCTGTTCAAAGCCGTGTCTCTCTCCTGCACGGCACAGGGTGCTTATCCAGTGTGTCTGTCGTTGCAGGGCCTGCCCAGGAGACCCCTCCCGCTGGTCCTCTTCCTGAAGGTGCAGTACTACGTGGAGAACGGCAGGCTCATCTGGTACGTCCCCGCGAGACCTTTGTTTTGTTTGCTTTCATTTAGATCCCCGTTAGCTTTTGCAAAGCAGCAGCTATTCTTCCTGGGGTCTGTCATATTTCAGTGTGACAAATGCAATGTAGGAATGCACAGAATGAAAACGGACATGACGTAACATGAATACACGACATAAAACTGCAAAGAACACACAGACGATACGTCATTTCACTTAAAACACGGTTGACATCACGAAACAAAACGTCACACAAACAGCTGCATCAATTAAAAATTGGTATTTAGATAATGACTTTGAGGTTGTTTTTTAAAGCTCTATAGACTGAATTGAGTCCCGGGCTGCTCCGTGTTATCCTGGACGGCAGCCAACTCGTCTTTCCATTCTACCTGTTGCGTGCCTCACAGCACGCTGTGACATGCAGCGCTCCAATCACCGGTGTCATGTGTTACTTATTATGTGTGCTCCATCCACCTCCGACCCCTTCTCCACCTCAACCCTCCTGTTCCGGGGTAACCAGCGAGCGTAAAGCCAGGCACCTGTACTACTCGGACCTGAGGGAGCGGGTGCTGCGCTCTGAGTGCCGGCAGCAGGAGGAGGTGTACTTCCAGCTGGCGGGGTACGCCCTGCAGGCGGACCTGGGGGACCATCCCCAGCCGGAGGAGGCGGAGGAGCAGGGGGCTGGCCCCCGCTTTCAGCCCAAGGACTACTTCCCTCCCTGGGTACGTGAGCCCACGGCCGCCACCGCGTAGCGCCTGGCTGTCTGGGAAAAGGAAAAGGTGTCTGCTTTTGAGACGGTCCAACGGGTTTTAAAGTGAGAGAGAGAGTGTGTGTGTGTGTGCACATGACTGTGTGTGCCTGTGTGTGCGTGTGTGTGTGTGTGTGTGTTTGTGTGCGTGCCTGTGTGTGTGCGGGCGTACGCGCATGTGTGTGTGCGTGCACGCACGTGTGTGTGTGTGTGTGTGTGTGCGGCGTGAGATCATGAAGGAGTTGATGTGTTCCAGTAACTCTGAAACCAATTTTGCGATACAATCTCAATGTCACAGCGATACATCAATGCAAAACACGGAGCAACCATAAAAACAACAACCGCGACAACAGGCCCAGCTCTGAGGTGCTCCGTGTGTGTGCGTGTCTCCAGATCGTGGCCAAGCGCGGCGCAGGCTACCTGCTGTGCCACGGGCCCAAGGTGCACCGCGAGATGTGGGGCATGTCGGCGCGGGACGCCATCTTGCTCTTCATCAAGGAGTCGTGCCGGCTGGAGGACGTCCCCGTCACCTACTACAGACTGCAGAAGGTCAGAGGTCATACTACTCCTTAAAGGGAGAGTGTTCTCAGCGCTGATGACTGAACTGACGGGTTACCTCGCTTGTCACGGCGGGCTAATCTTCCGTGACGTATTTCGTAATAAAAACGCGCCGTGGGTAAACATCACTCCTATTGTGTTGACGGCTCGTCCGCTTGTGAAATCTGGCATCACATCACAGTTTTTTTATGCTCTGTTGAAAGCAGCATTTTTGTCTTTCCTCCCCACGGGGAACTGGAGACAGGGCTGAACTATGGCGGGGGGGGGTGTTAAACTTTGACCCCTGCGTCTTATCTGACCCCGCCCTCCCCGTTATTATTCTCCTCCGCAGGACAAGAAGGAGGAGCGAGGCACGGCCCTGCTGGGGTTGACTCTGCGAGGAATGCAGGTTTATCAGGTGTGTGTGTGTGTGTGTGTGTGTGTGTGTGTGAACGACATACGTAAGCGGAATGGTGCTGGGTTCCTTCAAGAACCCCCTTCGACCCTTGGCCCGGCTTGTGAAAGATTGTGTGAGTGAATGGCGGAGCATGTCAGAAATGTGTGTGTGTGTGTCCACCATCACTGTATCAGGAGGGGGGAGTAGGGGCCGGTGGGGGGGGTGGCTATTGCTGGCTGCCGTCTCCGTCATGCGTTTGATCCGACCGTCACGGACCATCTGCAGGGATTACAGGGCTGGACCCAGGGGCTGATTACACAGCCAGCGGACCGCGAGATATCTCAGACGCACTCCAACACACCCCCTCCTCCCGCAGGCCGGAGTCCAGATGGCTCCGGCCAACGGAGAACTAGAACCCAAAAAGAGAGGAGGGTTAATGAATTGATGTTGTTAATTGAGGGTCGACAAAATGATGTCATTTTGGGGTTTGTGTTTCTCGTTGCGTAGGAGATGAACAACCTGCGGCAGCTGCTGTACGACTTCCCCTGGTGCAACGTCGGACGTCTCACCTTCCTGGTAAACATTTCATTAGGTTATATGTTATACATAAATAGATTTGAAATGACTGGACAATGACGTAACTGTTAATCAGCTGTTCAAGTAATAATAATAATAATAATGTTTATTTTATACAGTGCCTCACAGGGGTCGCTTTACATAGTAGATCTGTATGGAGCTATGTCTTGGGTGTGGAGGAGAAGTGCTCATTAAACAAAAAGGTCTTGAGACAGGAAGAGAAGGATAGTCATTATAATAAGTCATAATTGTCAGTCAATTGTTATTACTGCATTAACCAAAGGCCGAGCCCTGTTCAGGCCCTCACTGTACCAGCACTGAGCCCTCATGTGGTGGTGCCGCTCCCCGCAGGGCAAGAGGTTTGAGATCCAGCCCGACGGGCTGCCGTCGGCCAGGAAGCTGGTGTACTTCACGGGCTCGCCGTTCCGCTCGCGCCACCTCCTGCTCCACCTGAGCAGCTGCCACCGGCTCTACCTCAGCCTGCAGCCCGCCCTCAAGCACCTCCGCCGGCTGGAGGAAACCGAAGGTGAGCAGGTGGAGGAGGCGGAGGTCTAACCATGAGTCTGGATCAGCTTGCGAAAGGTTGAGAAACCCCTGGTTTAGATCACCGGTTTCCCAACCTGGGACTTGAGTTGTATGGCTACGTTGTCCTCTCATGGAGTTTATGACAGTTAAAGTAGATAAATTCAGATGGGGCGGCTGAGCGCAGTGTGCCAGCGCCCCAGTTACCCCTTTCTAGGTCAAGGAGGGGTAAATGGGGGCACTAAAGGGTCTAAATTTAAAGGCTCCTCTGGTCCTGCGTCCTCAGACCAGAAGCGCTACCGTGAGTCGTACATCAGCGACGACCTGGAAATGGACCCCCAGGGCTGCTGCTGCTGTTGCGAGGGCAGCCCCCGCCTGTCACGCCACTCCACCTGCAGCTCCGGCATCGAGGTGGACAACGCCCGTCACCACGGCAACGTCTCCGCGGAGACGGCGTCCGCGGGCACCGCCGCCGCCCCCCCCACCGAGGGGGGCTCGGGGCGGCGGCCGGCAGGGAAGAGCTTCAGCTCCGCGGCCAGCCACGGCTCCTCCCACACCTCCGGGGTGGATGTGGGCGGAGTCAAGGCCCACGCCGAGGATGGGGAGGAGGAGGAGGAAGAGGAAGAGGAGGAGGTGTGTCCGAAGGAAGGTGAGAATGGTGTTTTGGGGGAGTGGCTTTGAGAGATGGAGGTCGGAGGGAAGTGACTGTACTTGCTTTAAAGGGTCCCTGTATTCCAACAGGGCTCTGATTAACCATTACCATTAAACCAAAGGCAGGATTTCATTGTATAACTGAGAGCATGTTTCTTATTGTGCATATGACAAACAGTTTGAATCGTGAATAAAATTACAGTCCTGCCTGTGCCTTAGTGTCATCACAAAACATGATGAAAAGATAAGCCTAGCTGTTGCTACAGGCTGCTGGGTGAACTTGTAGGCTGATCTTTCCACCTTTACACCCCCTTTAGGATATCACTAAGGCACAGGGCTGCTACGGCTAATCCCTGGTGGTGTAATCAGGGCCCTTCAAGTGGTTGTTTGACAGACCGCTCTGGTGCTTTTCCTTTGGTCAGAGTTGAGGGTGAGCAGAACCGAGGAGCCTCCTGTCCAACACGTGGACATGTTCCACCTGGCTGACCTTCTGCAGGGCATGTCGGTAGACCTGTCCCCCGTCTCCGACATCGACCACCTCGGTATGAATCATTTCTCTCTTATTTGCAGTGATGGAAAAAATATCATGAGTCATCTTTCCGATATTTGAAGGAACTGACCTAAAAGTTTATTTTTGTTTCACAGATGTCACTTCCTCGATCGACGACAGCCATGCGGTTCAGCTGCGCGACGCCAAGGACACTCCAGCACAGGTCCGCCGTCTCCTGTGTTCTTCATACTTTGTTATCGTATCATTTCCTCCCCGACCCCACCCACTTCCTGTCTCACCACCGCGCCCCCGTCTGCCGTCTCCCCCTTCCCCCAGGTGCTACAGTCCAGGGCGGACCGCCACAGCCAGAGTCTAGACGACGTCAGCCTGTTCCCAGCCCCCACCCCTCTGCTCCCGGACGCCTCCCTCAGCTACACCTTCGGGCTGCCGGACCCCCAGGTGAACCCCAAGGCTCCCTCCTCGGAACCCCGTGGGTTCTACCCTCCGGTGCACTGCGGGGCCAAGCCCACCTTCTACGGGCGCCGGGCGCCCAACTGCCTGTCCCTGGACCGCCTGGGGGAGGAGCAGCTGCTGGAGTTTATACTCTGAGCCGCCGGGTGGAGGCGGAGATGTGTTCCAGGACGCGAAAAAGGTTGCGGTGCCTGCGTGTGGATTTCGTGAACGTTATCTTTTTGTCATGATGGTGACGGGGAGAACTATGAATGTGTGTCTGTGTGTGCGTATGTGTTAACATACGATCTGATTTCGGACGGGGCAGAAACTGTTGGTGGGAAGGAGATCTATGGACTTTTTTCAGTTATGGACAGATTGAGCACTGGGTTACGGAAAGGTACAGCAACATTTTAGCGTGCAACCAGTATATTTATTGACTGTTTTATTTTATTGCGTGTATATACTTGCACTATATATTTTTACCATAATGCATCTTTTTGAAAGTTAGTCCGATATGATGTTCAAAGATTGCAGTCTGGAAAACTGCACTTTTAGTTTAAACCTGGTGCACAAGAATCTGTGGGAGTAATCAGTTGTGCTCCTGCTTTCATTTTTATTTTTGTATGCATTTTTAAAGAGGGCATTTTAAAAGGTATTCAATGCTTTTTTTTATGCCCCATGCCAAGTATAGAGCTTTTTTTTTATGTAAAAAAAACAAAAAACAATAAGAAGTAAAAGACGTTTCACAGATCAAATCACTCATTTGTATTATCATGCCCAATTTATACACTCATACAAAGGTCCATAATGTAGCAATTACTGTTTATCACTTTAAAAATCAGAACAGCAGAACATTATATGTAAAGCATGTGTAGAACTTATTTGTATGGATCTATTTTTGTATAACGATTTGTAACGCCAAATAAAAAGCTCTTTGTTTATTGAGATACGATCATCAATAAATGGATTGTTTTTTCCGAAATGTTTTGTTTTGCCTAAATTAATCTCATGGAGTTGAACATCGGTAAGGTCAGGGGAAACTAGGGAAACAGCGACACCCACCGGTCGTGCATTAATTAAACAGTCCAAAATCTCGCGATATTTTCTGTTGACGTACTAGGAAGTTTACAATCTGCCTGAAAACTCCCAACTTGAACACCACACGCGCATGGCACCGAGAGGCACAGAATCGACGCCGGTTACTTAACAATGTCCTCTGTTTTGATAAAAGCACTTTTAACCAGCGCACCCAATTATGACATCGTATTCAAGAGTTTGTCCTGGCCAAACGACACGTGGCCAGAGAAGGAAAGGGTAGAGGCACTGTCCGCTTTCATTGAAGGAATCGGACAGCATTTAACCAGCACATGTGTAGACGAGGTTCCGTTTGAATGTGCGAAAAAACAACAAATTGTCACACAGATTGAATCGATCATCTGGGATCAGTGCGTCCCCTTCCTCTTAAAAATATCAAAAGAGAATGTCCCTGGTAAAACGTTGGTCTTGCAGGAGACAGATTCCAGACAGAGGTGCGCAGCTGCGTGCAGACTGCTGGGGGTATGCATCCCTCACTGTGGTCCTGAGGCAGTGGGGAGACTGGCCCGCACTGTCCTGCCAGCCCTGCAGGAGGACGATACCGGTGGGGAACTCCTCAACGTGGAAGTTGCCATTGAAGTTATTGCGATTCTTCTACCGTCCATCACCTTGGATGAACAGCTCACTCTAACCACACTGTCATCCGCTTTACACTGTGCCCGGACCCAGCCTGAAGCTGTGGTCTCCAGAGTCACGGTGAGACTGCTCCTGACGCTCTTGAACTGCTGCCAGCCAGGGGAGAGGTTCAACAGCATACTTCAGTTCACTCTGGACGAGCTGTTCACCTGGCACCGGAGCGACCACACAGCCGCGGTCGCAGAGCGCCCCCTGCTGTGTCTGACCGTCATCTCGGATCATCTTTTTCCTCCTGCTCACCTGCACGCGCAGTGTCAGAGCCTCAGCATCAGCACCAGTCGCCCGGACGCGCGCGTGTCCCGTCAGTTCTGGAGCATCGTCCAGGACGGACTGACGCACAAGGACAACGTGTGTCGTAAGCGCGCGTTGTATCTGCTCAAAAGGTGCGTGTCTTTTTCGGATGACCAGGGAGCCGAGTGTCCAACCTGTCCGTCAGACGAAGGTAAAAACCTTTTTTTCCCCGTTTTCCTGACCAGTGTTAGTTTGGTGACATTTTCACGAAAGTATCCTTCCATGGGATTCTTTGACTTTGACCTTTATCTCTTTGAACATGAACCCGTAGATGAGTTACTGTTCACATGGTCGCCGAAAGACAGCCAGTTGCTCAGGGAGTTCTGGGAGGACTACGTGCTGGTGATGGAGACCCTGGAAGAGAACCAGGCGAGTTGACCCCCCACCTTGTTTCTACGTGTCCACCCACAGCCAACGTGCAACTATTCTAGTTGCGTATCAATGCTGTGTTGCTAGTTTCTAACGCTTTGTTCCCAGATCCACGTTGTGCGGCCAGTCCTCAACAGAATCGACGTGTTGATCCAAACGACCGCCACGGAAACTCACGGTCAGTCTCTCTTCTTTCACCTCACATTCATTCAAGTGAACTCCATTCAAATTTAAAACGTTTGTCAAAAAAATCCAACATGGTCTGGGTTTCACCAACACCATGAGTCTGTGGTGTTGCAGCGTCGGGCCGGGCCGTCGTCCACCCCTCCTGGCTGCTGTGCGTGTACCAGCGCATGTTCGACAGTGAAAACAAGGCCCTGATGAGGGAGGGCGTGTACCACCTGGTGGAGCTGCAGGCGCTCCGTCAGCCCGCCTTCGCCGCCGCCTTCTCCCAGGTGTCCGCGGTCGACCGTCACAAGCGTCCATCGCAATCACGAGCGGATTTTTCCGCTCGCATCACATTTGCGTGGAATTGATTATTGATCGTCGTCGATTGTACTTATGGTGATTCCTTGTGCTTTCCAGTTTATAGTTGGCCCGTTCATGGATGTGTTGTCTGAGAGTTCGCTCTTCCACAGGTGAGTATATTAATCAGTCTCATGTAGTGTGTGTGAGCGACGTACATCGCAGCAGGAACGAACACCTTCGGCGTGGTTTGAATGTGTGTTTATTTCCTGGTGTGTAGGGCGATGGGACAGAGCATCGGGGACTGTCCTGAGCTGGGCATCAAACTCACGGGCTTTCTGACGTCATTCTTCAGCAGCCTCCCTTCAGAGGAGAGAGGTTTGAACATCACACTGATTCACACTTTATTACGATTATAATTTGTCTTAATCAATCAAATATCCATCATCGAATTCTCGTCAGCGTCTGAAATGGCCACACAGCGTATGTTTTACCAATCACAGTGTAGCGCTCTCTAGACTCCATGCAGCCCGGACCCTTAGACCCATGTGACAGCCCCTCTGTTTGCCCCTCCCTCAGGTCCGGTGCTGCTGCAGTTGATCCAGCGGCTGGGCTCGCGTCACTGGTGCGCCGTGCCCATCCTCTTCCTCTCCCAGGCCCTGTCCTGCCTCCCCGCCGCCCCCCTGCTGGGCAGCCAGGGCCTGCATGCTCTCAGGTACTCTGAGCTCCGCGTCGGGAACAGAGAGTCTTTTAATTACCGCTGAATGTAATTATGACGGATGGTCTAGCGGACACCTTTTTAATCAGCTTTGGAGTAAGTACAGGATGATACAGGTTGTTAAAGAGCTGGCAGCCCGCTCAAAGATTACTCTGGGCGTCTCTAAGGGCAATACCCTTCTGCTTACACACGCCTATCCTACACACGCCTATGCTAACCTAGCCCTTTCATTCACTTAGCCCTTATGCGTAGCTATCCCTGATGCTAACCTATTTATATTCTATTGTAGTCTGTTGCTAACCTAGCACATGCAGCTAACTATACGCTAGGTGTTTTGGGTGTAGTGGGATAATATTGTTCCTGTTCCTGGGACAGGGAGGTGCTACGGTGCACCATGATCACGCATCAGGTCCTGCTGAGGGGGGCTTCCCAGTGCTACCTGTTGCACAGCGCCCTCTGTCTCACGCAAGTGGTAGGACATCTTTTGTTCTAACCTGTTTTTAAACAATGTCGCTTTTTAAATGTGGACACACATTTGGATAGCTTTCCATTGAATTGTGGGTTTTTTCCCGTTTGATAGAGTGCGGTCACTCTGGACGACGTCTTCAGTTTTCTGACGCATTTCCATGCAGAAGAGTCACTGTGTCGAGGGACGCCTCTCTGGAAACAGGTAATGTGTTTTAATGTATGTACATGAGTACAGTGATTTGAAATGCATGAAAGTAGTTTTCTAACAGTGCCCTCTCTGCCCGGTCCCAAATCCCACAGGTGACCGCCTGGCTGTCAGACAATGAGGGCAACTTTAACACCGGCGTTGAAGACGGCGCCGTGCCGAACACAGCATCCATAAAAGTATACGTCCAGTCCCAAATGCACGCTTTTCTCCAAGTCCCAGCAAGCACAGGTAAGCGTGGTGATACAGCGTCAACACAATGCGCTGAAAAGAAAAGACTTGGACAGATTTCAGAAGCTAGCTGCTGACACACTGAAGTTCTCACACATTCACCCACTCACTCACTCACTCACTCACTGGTTACTGATTGTATTTTTTATTTGAAAGGGACCACCATGTGCAATTAAAAACATAAATGTAAACATTTGATGCATTGCACCAGAGTTAGCCTTCACTGCACTCACTCACTCACTCACTCACTCACTCACTCACTCACTCACTCACTCACTCGCTCACTCACTCGCTCACTCACTCACTCACTCACTCGCCCACTCACTCACTCACCCACTCCCTCCCTCCCTCCCTCCCTCACTCACGCCCACATCCCCTGCATCAGGTCAAAGCGAGAGGCTGCCGGACCCTAAGGAGGCAGACAAGCTGGCCCGGGCGGTGCTCCTGTGTGCGGACATGGAGGAGGAGGAGCGAGGCGGAGGGCTGCTGGAGGAGCTCCTGCGCCCCCTGCTGGACACGCTGGGTCGGCTCAGCACCAACGCCTACCTGCCCCCGCGCAAGACCGACAAGAGCCTGCAGCTCGCCCTGCGGCTCCTCCGGCTGGGAGCCGTGCCAGCGCCCCCAGATGGCGGGACGCGGCCCGGTGGGTAACCATGGCGGCGGTGACCTCACGCTGGAGGGGCCTGCTGCGGCGGTCAGTGTTCTGTCAGTGCTGTGTCAGCGGTCCAGCGTCCGGTGTTAGTGGGGTTGAAAATGAAAACGAGTTCTGTGATGGGTGGAATAAGATTCAAGATTCAATTCAAGATTCAATACATTTATTGCCATGTCAACAAGTTGATAGGAACTCTCAGACGTAAATAACATGAAGGACAGACATAAGTACAGAAAAACAGGCAATGTACAACAAACAATACCCAGCAGACAGTAGAACTGTAGATCATAGCCCTCGGCAGATAAAGTGCACAGTACATACAGTTGTGCCAAAGT
>JAOTIX010000038.1:2403780-2415201 GCA_027123715.1 Gaidropsarus macrophthalmus
TGTTGACTTGTGATCCAAACCAAACAAACTAACATCACCCTCTCTCCCTCTTTCTCCTTTCTCTCTCACCCCCTCTCCCCCCCCCCCACACACACACACTCACAGCAATGAGAGGGAGGGCATCCCGGCCAACCTGCTGCAGCTGCTGGACGTGTGCGTGGAGATCCCCCAGCAGGGGGTCATCCGCTCGCTCAACGTCCACGTGAGCGCCGCCCTGCTCATCTGGGAGTACACGCGACAGCAGCTGCCCCCCCGCTGAGGGGCCCCGCCCTGAACTCACCGGCCCCCCCGGGGCTTTTAATGAGGTCGCAGCCATCGACCCTTGACCTCGAACATCTCGCCACCTGCTGTTTTTTAACGGCGAGTATGACGTTTTTTTAAAGTATTAAGCGAAGTACAGTTTATGGTTTATTGTTTCCACTGAACCATTTGCCAAGACGTATTCTATGCCTTCATTAACAAAATGTATTCAAATATTGTATTCAACTGTGTATTATTGATCCACACAAATAGTGTTTTCATTTTAAGCCTTTTTTTTTTTCAATAAACGTGTATTTAAAATAAAAAGCTTGAGTGTGTCGCACGAATCTATTCGGTAGGTAAACAAAGAGCAGTGGCCCCTCCCGCTGCGCCCCTCACCCAGCCCTCCCCCCTGTTTAAAAAAAAAGGTGCCACAATACCTGACATCAGCCTTCAAGTGGATTGATGAGAGGGAGGGAGCCGAGACGGGTCAAAAAGTAGACGTTAAAAGTCCGGTTGGATTATTTTGAACATGGACTACGCGTATTGGTTTGACCCCGGGGTGCGTATTTTGGGGGCCGGGCTGAGAGCATCTTTCGCCAACAAGACAATCGAAGAGGCGCAGCCCAAACCTTCCCAGACCACGCTGGTCCTGGAGGTCGTCATAGTTCTGATGTGTCTGGGCGCTGTGACGGGTAGGTCTTTTTTTTACTTTGGGAACTGTCGCTGGCGTGTTTCAAACGTGATTTGACTTTAAAATTAAAGGAATAGTTGTGTGCGTGCCAGATAGTGCAGAAAGAGTGAAGGGGTGCGGATGTGTGTTACTGTGTATGAATTCACGCACTACGTTTCATCCATCCATTTGAAAACCCTCAAAACATTTATTTATGTTTAGACTTATGCGTTTGACGTTAGCTTGGCACTTGTGATTAGCATAGTGGGCTAATAAGATGTGTGTTTGTTGCTTGTGCGTGCAACACGTGCGTATACGCTCTGCGTGTATTTCCCCGCCCCAGGTAACATCCTCGTGATCGGTATCGTGGTCGCGACCAAAACGTTCCACTCGGTGGCCTCCGTGCTCATCATCAACCTGGCCGTCAGCGACCTGATGGTGGGCATCGGAGTCATGCCTTTCATCGCGGTGTCCGTCATCAACAGCAGCTGGGTCAACTCCTCGGTACGTCATGCGCCATGCCTACTGTGGTGGGGCATGCTTTGTAACCTACGTCATGTTTGTTGTTTTGGAAGGGCTTTCGTGTTTTTTTTTTGTTGCATTGATTATGCATCGATTCCGATGACTCGGGGAGAGTAATCAGGGCCCAGTTTCCCGAAAGCATCGTAGCCTACGTAGTTCGTAAAGTTCGTCGTACGAGCAACGACGAACTTTACGAACCACGTTCGTAATCAAGAATTCTGACTTTAAAGACACATGAGGCCCTAATCCTCTTCCGAAACAGGACAAAAGATGGATGTCAGTAAATACAATATATTACAATGTGCATATGCATAGCCTATACAAAACTATGAACCAGCTAAAAACGAACAAACCGCCTGGTTTGAGATGCACACACCTCCTCGATAAGAGCGATGGACGATAGCTAACCGCTGGCTCCGTTACCCCCACCCTGCTTCACTCCATCCCCACCACGCGGCCCCCTGCCCCACCCAGGACCTGTGCCTCTACGTGGGCTACACCTCCTCCGTCTACTGCACCGCCTCGGTGCTCACCCTGGCCGCCATCGCCCTGGACCGCTACTACGCCATCGTGGACTGCCTGCGCTACACCGCCCGCTGCACCCTGTGCCGCACCTGCGCGGTGGTGCTGTGGATCTGGCTGCAGGCGCTGGCCACCAGCTGCCCCCCCCTGCTGGGCTGGAGCGCGGTGCGCTACGTCAGGCCCATGTTCAGCTGCGCCGTCAGCTGGGCCGACAGCCCCAGCTACACCGCCGTCATGGTGGTGCTGTCCTTCCTGCTGCCGGCCTCCGTCATCATCTTCTGCTACGTCAACATCGTGAGGGTGGCCCGCAGCCACGCCCGCCGCATCCACACGCTGGAAGACCACCTGCAGCGCAGCCGCACCCCCGACCTGTCCTCCTCCTCCCCCGCTGCCTCCTCTTCCTCCTCCTCCTCTTCCTCCTCCACCTCCAGCACCAGCCACCACCACCACCACCACCACCACGCCCATTCCAGCCTGGTGTACCACCTGAGCGGACGCTTGGTGTCGGAGGTGAGATGCAGGGATGCCCCGTTGCCCGGGGAACCGGTGTCCTCTCCTCCTTCTGCTCCTGCCCCTGCACCTCCTTCTCCACGACGCTTGTTCTCCTGGGGTCTGGCCCAGACCCCTCCCCCCCGCCAGCAGCAGCAGCCGGCCCTCCCCCCCCAGCAGCACCAGCACCAGCACGGGGTGGTCCGCCTCTTCCTGGTCATCGCCGCCTTCTTCCTGTGCTGGACCCCGTACATGGGCCTGGCGCTGGTGCAGGCCACGGAGAAGGCCCTGATGGGCAGGTCCGACCTGGTGCCGCACACCGCCGTCACCTTCTCCTACTGGCTGGTGCTGCTCAACTCGGACATCAACCCACTGCTGTACGCGCTGCTGAGCAAGCGCTTCCAGGGGGCGCTGCACAACCTGCGGCAGAAGATCCGCGCCCGGCTGGGTGGCCCCGGGGCCAGGGCGGGGGAGGCCCGCGCTGAGGGCGAGGAACGGAGTTTCGGCCAGTGCAGCACCACCACCACCACCACCACGACCACCAACATACGCTGCTCGGCGGCCGAGAGCCCGTCCTCGCGAGACGAAGCGCCCAGATACTGCTCCTCCGTGTTCACGGTCAACGCGGACTTCCAGCACCACCAACCCAAGCCTCAGTGCGAGGTGTTTCTGCCGGGAAGCCCCTCCACCTCCTCCTCGGATATCGCCGGTGCGGAGAGTAAGGTGGACTGCCTGCAGGTCCCGTCTCGGACGCTAGAGGGCAGCAGACTGCCGTTCTCTGCGGTAACCACGGAGACGCGGGCCACTTTCTTCTATGGCCAGATCACCGTGACGGTGGAGCACGATGTGTGCTAGCAGCAGACTGAACATCCCCTCATTTGAACCACAACTAAGTCTTCTCCCTCAACTAATATATAAACGTACAACCACTGTGTGTACCGATGGCGAAATATATATACTCAAACTCAAACTTTAACATTTTCTAACCGTTTTCAAATATACTGTTTGGACCATACCTAAAAGAATGGCTATGTGTAACCATCCTTAAATTGCAAAATGTAAAGTCTACTGGGACATAACCATCATTCATTTGCCATTTCAGACTTCATTGCTGAAATGTACCATCCTGCTTTTCATTCACAAACATAATCAGACATTTCTAAACCTCAGTGTCAAACATTATCGTTACGCTCTGCTAAATGCTAATTTCTAGCCTAATTCATTTTTAATATAATATTCGAAAAATGTCCTCCATTAGGCTACATTGTATTTTCTTGCAAATAACTATATTTGACAAATTATGATTTGTTTTATTGCAGTGTATATGTACATAATGGTGCACACACAGAGGGCAGAGCAAAAGAAAATGAGCATACAAAGCGAAATGTATTGAAAAGAAATATTTTTATACAGTACATGTGATTACACTCAGAGACTCAACAGTAGAACCAATAAACTGCCATTATTATCACACTCTAAATACTCCTTTCTCAAATGTGATAATCGTCTCCCCTGCTTTTTGGTGTACAAAAAAAACATTCCTTACAAAGGTTTACAATTATCTTTAGCAATAATTCCAGAGGAATACAATATAATTATTTATTGTCATAGAAAATGACAATGGGAACAGTGCTTATGTTTTATATTGCAAAATAAACAAGAGAAAAAAGGCAGTGGAGGGAACCAGTATGTCATGTATGTTTGAGTTGCGATGGATTTGCTCATGTCTGCATGCCTGTCTCCCACCGTCCCTTACGCTGGCACACTCGCGTGTTCCCCTCGGACTAGCCAGCAGAAATACTGAGTAGTTCTCTCTTCGGAAAACGAGTTCCCTCTCTGATGCGTGAAAGTATTAAAAAGTCTGTGTGCAGCAGTGGTGTGGCGTTGGTACAAAACCCAAAAATAGCATGTAGCGAGAGAGGTTCATACATTCACAGACCGCAAGGCAAAATGTCCTCCAAACTTGGTACACAACCCTTCTTAAGTCGTATAGTGCCTGCTTTCTCTCATACAGTTTGATTGGTAGTGAATTATCCTGCTGCAGAAATGTAAATAACAAAAAAACATTTTTGTGTGCGGAAAAGCTTGACGATTAACCGTCATTTGCATACAATCGTCCACGGCTCTCTGCAAAGCTCGATGAATAATCCGCTACTAATTATTGTTCTTTTGCTGCAGTTCCAACAATGCTACTTACTTCTATTCTAGTGATAGCATACGAGTAGCTTATACTCAATTCTGATGGGCAATTTGAATCGTTATGAATTTGGATGCATGTATTCAGCCTTTTTTGTTACCAATTTGTAACCAATCCCTTGTTTTGTCGTTCAGGATAAAATTCTTAAATGGACATACATGGACATAGTGTGTAACATCTTGAACTATAGAACTATAGAAAATGTGAATACCTTCTGGCCCTAGCCCACCCTGAGAATTGAGTCCAATGTCCAGTTCATAGTGTTAGTTACTGAATGGTCTTTCATTGAAGGATTGGCTCAATTGTCCAAGTGGGGCATTTTTTTTCAATGATCTGGAAAAGAAGTTACCAGGTTTAAGTTATGACATGCATAGCCAGCAATAGACCATGTCACTCCCCCCTATTAACACCTTGCTACCCTGGTACGTATTCATCAACTTATCGGCCATGTTTTCCAAAATGGTGTCTGCAGGTAAACACGGGTGCGGTGGGGCTTTACCAAGTGGTATTGGTTCAGTTGCAGTCATGCCTCGTCGAGGCACCAGGTACAATGTTTAGGTTACGTTTGTCCATAGTCACTGAGATACTGGGAGCTGGAGCCGCAGTTCATGTGATCACTAAGTGTCCCCTGCCGGGACACCTTTGGTTTTAAAGGCTCCTTTGGTCCCTTTTGCCGATGGAACAGACAACGCGGACACTCAAGGTGTCCGGACGCTTGCCGTGTTGGCCAGGAATATCCGAGGTGTGTGAATACATCGCTGTATCGACCGATGAAGGCAGCCGTGCGCCATTGAGGTGACCCCTGAGAGATGCATACTCAGTGTCTCTCTTTGTTTTGTAGGCATTTAGTTTTCCATTCCCTCTTCTTTGGATCTTCAGGGTCACAGGTATGCATTTAAACGAAAAAATAAAATAAAAACTATAGATATTATGAAATGATCTATTGATGGAAAAGCTTCATGAGGGATTTCTGAGTTTAGGCATTTAGTTGAATGGAATGATTGAGAAGTGTTGAAAAGAAAATGAAATGGGCGAGTCAGGTATGTATTTATATCTGGCTCCATACGTCTGCTCCGCTCTGAAAGTTGACACTTGGGTTTTCAAAATAAAGTGATGGATCTTCTGTGCTCCTAACTTCAGCAAAGTCCCTCTTCAATATTACTGATGAAAGAGTGCTGGAGGCTGAAGAGTTTAGTGTGTTTGTTTCCCCTTCAAGGTTAGTGATTTCAAAGGACAGGGCACCGGGCCCACCAAAAGCAGCGGCAATCACCAGTCCAGATGCTGAACATCTGATGTGAGGGAGGGAGGCCGGCTGCTTTAAAGGTCCCATCCTGTGTTTGTTTGTTTGTGTTTGTGTGTGTGGTTTTGGCGCGTGTCAACACCCCCTCCTACTCCATCATCCTCCCATCGTGTCAATGTGCAAACGTAGACATGGAGGTCCTTCCTCTGCGGTTCCAGTTGAGGCCCGTGGTGGCGCCCGCCTCGCCGCTGCCCTCTGCTGGCTCGTCGCGTTTGCGCAGCCTGGTGCTCAGCTGGATGATGCACTGGTCCCAGTCCTCGGGGAGCAGCAGCATGAGGAAGCCCAGGCAGATGATGAAGAGGGCGATGAGGCGCACGGTGTTGAAGTGGATCTCACACGTGTACAGGTCCACCACTGCACCGCACAACAGGGGGTGAGGGGAACGTAAGGTGAGGGTGACGCCCTGAATTCAAACGTACAACTTGGTATGCAGAGGCTGTGAGTTAGAAGTCTGCATTTGAGGCACTCATCTGAGCAAAGTAGCTGCTATTTAGCGAGGACACCTTTATATATGTTTGAGGTATCCTTGCTGAATAGCAGCTGCTCTGCTCAGATGAGTGCTTTAAAATCGTTTCTATTCTTGATTGTTGCGGATCTACAGTGATGTGTTGGTTTTTAAGCTCTATGACAAAATGTACTTGTAAGTCGCTTTGGAGAAAGCCTCTGTTAAATGCCCTAAATGTAAATGTGAATCTCAATGGGCTGTGCATCCTGTAAGGTAAATTAAGATGCATGTCTCTACGGGTGAAGGAATATTACTCATGAATGCATGCAGGTAGGGTAGGCACAAGGGATCAAACCCAGTTTCCTTTGGCTTGGAGCAGAGCATTAGTCATAGCCACTACGCTTCTCTCCTTCTAGTAAAGAATTTCCCATGTCGGATGTAAACAGAGCCGTGTCTGGCTGAGGCACATCATTAGCAGAACCAGTAGGATTTCACTGCGGTCGTAAAACTGGGACTTAAAAGGGCAGCAGACAACTTACAGGCGTTCACTGGGACACTGAGCACGATTCCCAGTGAGATTAATGTGGGATACGTCATGGCGATGCCAAAGTTCACCAGGATGTTGAAAGCTGAGGAGGAGAGGCAACATCAGATCAGTGATGGAAAAACCATTTCAAAAGGCAAGTTTGGTTTCTGCAGATAATCTGACAATAATGCGTGTCCTTCACTTGCAGCCAAAGGTATTTCCGTGCGGTTATTCAACACAAACTGAACGTCTGCGTGACTCATCGCGGCGGGCCCGTACCGAACAGCAGGGCCGCGACGCCGCACAGCGACGCCCAGGGGACGTCGGCGAGCGAGGCGAAGTGCTCCACGTGCGTGAAGTACAGGATGATCGGCACGACACTGACGAACACCAAGTTGGCGCTGCCCACCACCGTCAGGAACAGGGCGGCCTCGCCGTACTTGGCGCTGCCCAGGACCATTTTGAACAGCACCTGTGGGGGGGGGGGGATGGTGTCACTCCGGGGCCGTGAACTGTGTTTGCCCTCCCTTCCCCCCCCCCAGAGGGGGGAGGGTGTGGGAGGGAGGGATCGGGGGGCGGGAATGTTCCTGGCACTGAGTCAGTCGCACCTGATTATCATGTGAGCCTCCGCAGACAGCGGGGTGGAGGGGGGCGTGGCCAGCATGTTGTGAGTGAATCGGTTACACAGGCACACACACTCACACACACACGCACCAACACATGCATAGGCTCATGCACACGCGCAACCAAGACAGTCACACTGACAAACACATACACGCAGGGTAAAAATGTCTCCCCCTTGATCTCTCTGGCGCATACATACACACACACACACACGCACAAACAGGCTCACACACACATACTCAGACACAGGTTCACCCAAACATGCAAAGTAAATCTCTCTCTCTCTATCTCTCTCTCTCTCTCTCGTACACACACACACACACACACAGTCTCACGCACACACCTCGGCCAGTTCCGCCCTGCGTTTCATAACGGCCTTCTGTCTACTGTCACCTGCTTACATAAGCGGGCTGGAGTCTTTCCAGTGCAGAGATGACAGAGTTCTTATGTAAGTCTCCGAGCAGACTAAGACAAAGTGCCACACATAGCTTGTATAAAAGCCACACGATTTGTCGTGTTTTTTGATTCGCAGGAACAAAGGGAGAGGCACAGGCCTCTGTGGGTTACCTCTGTGGTCTAAAATGACTCATGTCCAATCACAGCAGGACATGCCACCCGCGGTGAGCTGCATTTCACAAGGAAAAGGGAATAACACTAGTTGTGTGTTTATATGGAACTGCACTGTACTGCTTCGTGATGTTTCTACCGTTGGTTTTTTAGTAATAATTGGTCCTATATTATTTGTCTTTGCATTACAGGTGAGCTGAGTGTGAATAGCCCCTCTGATGGAGAGGGATGTACAGTGTTTACAGTAGGCTAAGGAGCAGGAAGGAGCGAGGGATCTCACTCTAAAGGTTACAGACATTTGGAAAGATGTCCAACCACCAAGCCACTCCAACAGTTTGAGTCAAAAGGTTGATGGTTCAAACAATGTCCACATGGGCTGCCTGTGACTGTCCTTGAGCAAACCCTTACCTGCTTGGACATTAACGTTATTATTTCATTCTTTGATAAGAGCCTCTGGTAAATTAAAAAACTAAAATAAACTGAACTAAATAAATATGGGAATGGAATCGGGTAAGAGTGGCACCTATGATGTCATTGGATGAAGAGAATGCGAATCCTCGACCAATGGCGTCGAGGCTTACAGAAACGGCGTTCCAGGCAGTCCCTTCCTGTATGACCAAGCAGTCCAGTGTGACGGTCGCTGTTCGCCCGTACCTTGTAGAGCGCCGACATGGAGGCGGAGGCCACCACCAGCGTGATGCCGATGACCGAGTGGCTGTGGAAGCCGTCGGCGTACGTCATCATCACGATGCCCGCGATCGCCAAGATGGCCGCCACGATCTGCACACAGAAAGAGAGAGAGAGTGAGAAAGAGGGGAGGGAGGGGGATGGAGAGAGGGAGGGAAAGGGAAGGATGGGGGGGAAAGAGAAAGGGGGAGGGAAGGAGAGAGAGGGATGGGAGAAGGAAGGGAGCTAGAGAGGGAGAGAGGAGGGAGGAGGGAGGGAGACTGAGGGTGAGAGAGAAGGAGGGTGAGGAAGGAGGAGAAGGGTTGCGTAAGGATGGAGGGATATTAAATGGACGATCGTCCGCTGCAAGGCCGAGGGAACGCTGGTGTGTGAAGCAGTGAGTGGCGGGCGATAAAAAGCCACCAGATGAGATGAGGTAATTTGCGTAAGCGCATCAGGCAGTGACCTCATCGTGGAAGACATAAAAGGGTCACCGTTCACATCAAGATCATTTATGACTTATTTCTCGAAACGCCATTATCAAAACGTTCTGTCAAAGCGATTTGTCTTTCTGAGCTGAACACACAGTACAATGCGGTCCACGATGATTCGGAACATCAGTATTTCATGTATTTTATATGAATTCAATTCAATCGACGAATGAAACAGCCGGAACAATAACCTGCCATGTTTACACAAATCACTTCCCAATCAGCGGCCGCGGCCTCCCCGGTGTAAGGTGGATTGTCTGACATTGATTTCCACTGTGCTGTCGTCGTGTTTACAATCTGAATGCTTTGCCCTGTGAGACCCCTAACCTGCCCCCCCCGCCGGCCCCTCCCCGGCCCCCAGCCACTCAGATAGTAAACACAGGCGTATCTATTTCCCTGCTGGCTTCTCTCACAGAGTGGAGAAAGCAATCAGGCCTGACACCTGCAGTCCTTGAACGGAACCCCAGGGGTTAAACGAGGTCATCGGGATTTGTGCCCACCTTGACATTTATGTCATGAATGTAGTGTGTGTGTGTGTGTGTGTGTGTGTGTTGCACTGTATAGTGTGCGACAGGCCCTATGTGTGCAGCCAGGCATTTTGGTGTGGTGCGTGTGTGTGTGTGTATTTGTGTGTGCGTGCGTGTGTATGATGTGTGGTACTGTGTGTGTGTGTGTGTGTGTGTGTGCGTGTGCGTTTGGCTCTGGAAAGTGCTGCAGAGTGTGTGGTAGACCTATGCGGTATGTTTGCATGTAAATAAGTCAGGGGGCCATGAGTGTGTGTGTGTGTGTGTGTGTGTGCATGTGTGTGTGTGTGTGTGTGTGTTTAAGCCTGAAAGTGTGACGGTAGGGGGGCCTATGTTGTGTGTGTGCCTGCATGCTGGTTGGGACGGGCTGTGGTTATGCGTTTTGTGCGTGTATGTGTGTGTGTGTGTGTACAGTACTGCAGAGGTTGTGACAGTGTGTGTGACTGGGTCTGTACTGTGTGTGTGTGTGTGTGTTTGGGTATATACAGTACTGCAGAGCTTGTGACAGTGTGTGTTTGGGTATGTACAGTACTGCAGAAGCTTGTGACTGTGTGTGTGTGTGTGTGTGTGTGTGTGTGTGTGTAATGGACAGAGGACAAAGCCTGGTCTCCATGAGTGGGTTATCAACGCATTAAGGGGGCGTCAGGATGACAAATGAGGGGTGTGTTCCCGCAGAGCCAGTGGGGCTTCCCAACGCAGAGAAGAATAATCCTCCTGCAACGCTGCCTCAAACCGCAACTTAATGGAGTTTCTGCTACGTCACGCCTTTCCCCCCTTCATGGATGGAGCAATGACGCAGTGCTGGCACATGATGTTCAGCGTCGCACCTGTACTGGTGGGGTTTCGCTTGAAAAGGGACAGCGGAGACATTAGCTAACTGCTGGTTAGCTAAAGTTAGTTAGCTTGTTAGCATGCTACTGGCCACCACTCTCCCCTCAAGGTGACTTTTACTGGCCTCTTCCAGACAGGGTGCCGGTGGGGTTGAAAGACAGTTTATTGGACAGAAACATGACGCTGGTGCTCCTGGTTTGTTGACATGCCTAACAGACCTCCCAGAGTGGGTGTGGCTATGGCTGGGCTAACCCAGACCTCAATGTACAACAGGTGTGACAAAAGAGTTCAGGTGAGGTGACAGGTGAGTTCAATCAGTCACACACAGCCCAGACAACTAAACGTAAACACACTCCATCCTCACCACCTCTACCCTCATAGATAAACGTAACCTTTAACCTAGTACGTAAACATTACCGTCTCGGCTGTGTCTGTTTACTCTGCGCTGGATCAGTGTCTTGTGGATTATGAAATGCGTGATTTTTTTGAGCAAATTGGATTTTCTGGAGAAATGCTGCAACCAAACCTGTTGTTTTTGCAGCGCTTCAGACTCAACGCCATGGATCAACTACAGACGAGCTTCAACATGGACCATCGCAGTGAGTCACACCAGTTTTACAGCTTCATGCGCTGGTTGAAGTTGTTCAGATGTGATGTGGCTGTGGGGCCGTGTGAGCCCTGTTGTTTGATTTGAGCTCACAGACACAAGCTATCTGTTCACTGGTTCCTACCGTTACAGTCACATAGTATACTGTAAAATAGTTCTGTGGGTTGTGTTCCGAGCGCAGTGTTGTGTACGCGTGG
>JAOTIX010000038.1:2544087-2554868 GCA_027123715.1 Gaidropsarus macrophthalmus
GTCTGTGTATGTGTGTATGTGCGTGCGTGTGTGTGTGTGTATGTGCGTGTGTGTGTGTGCGTGTGTGTGTGTGTGTGTGTGTGTGTGCATGTAGACTTTGGGTGAAAGCACAAAGAAGAAAAAAAGGAAGCGTTCCATCTGGTCGGGGATCGGTTGTTCCCTCTTCCTCCTTAATTCCTCGCCCCTCACCTAGTTTTTCACTGCTCTGCCAGAGACAAAGTTGAACACGCGTCTCTAAAATAAACTCCTTTATCTGCGTGCCTGACAGGGATGGCTGATGGAATGATTTGTCTTTGGTTTCATCTCATGGCCAGGGAGCTGCTCTCGAGGCAACACTCAAATAAGGGATCTTAAGTAGCCTGGTGCGGGCGGGAGATTAAATGTCCCGGGAGGACGCGACCCCTGAGCATCTCCTGAGGATGAGTTCACTGATTACCAACCCTTCTGTTATGCGAATCTTTACTTTTTTATTTCCAGCTTCTGCTGGCTCCAGCCACTGTGCAAACTGCGTCATCAATTCACTTTTGTGATATGCCTTAAATCTGTCTGCAGGATGATGTCAATTTATGTTCCGAGTTTATCTTATCTTTAAGTGTGTTTTATTTTAGTGCACGGCAAGTGTGGAATTTGATCATTTTAAAAAACAAGTCTCACTCCCCCAGCTTGACTGTCACGTAAGAGCAACGCATAAAACATTAAGAAATGAAAGCAGAGCTACCCCTGAATAAGTTGACCTGAAGACCAATTTAGATTGCAAACAGGAGGATAATATGGACTGAACAATGCAACTGTTGCCTTTTTTTAGCTGTCTGTTTGTATTAGCGTGTTATACCGTAGCTTGATATTAAGTGTCTAGCATTCTAGTGTCATTTATGAGGCAGTGTGTGGCCTTGTCTTGTCTTTTGTATATTCTATCACTTTTTGCTCTCTGTCTTGGCCAGGACTTCCTGGGAGAAGAGCTATTGTAACTCAACCTTTTCCTGGTTAAACAAAGGTTGACTCAAATCAAATAATGTCACACGTTAAAGGCACCTGTGTAGACGGCCGGACTGCCTGCGAGGTTGGACTTGTACGAAAACACGGAATTGTCTCCAAGGCCGCACAGGATCTGCTTTCCATCACCTTGGAACGACAAGAGATGTATTTACAACCACACACGCACCAATGCGCACACACACATGTACGGCACGCACACATGCACATACACAATTTGTTTTTTGAAAGAGCTGGTACTTCCTTTGAGCAAATGTTTCAGCTCCAAATGACTCGCTACAAACTGCTGACAAAGGGATCACTTCATTCATTGCTTCATCACATCATAAGCTCACCCTTTCATCGTTGCTTATTGTACGAATAAGAGTTCTCCAGAGTGGTCAGTTGTTAATCAGTGACAGGCTGTGAGCCTCACCTGAGTACTGCATGCTACAGACGGGCGTGTTAGCAGCACGTAGCTGGCGGTGGAGTTCACTGGGTGGTCTGCTGTCCAGTGGATAATCTCTCAGGATAGGACCTCTGGTGAAGACAAAGACATACCAACAAGGGATTATTATGAGTTCTTCCGCCAACATCCCTTGGGTAGTCTGAGTGTTTTGAAAGGACCAGAACTCACACATTCTTTCTGTGAGTTTCCTTGGGGCGTGACGTATGTTCCGCATTCGTCTTGGGTGAAAACATGGTCGTTCTGAAAAACAAGTCGTGCTGTGTGCTGTATTGTTTGAATTATGTGTTTAACATCTATATATGCCTTTTTCGAGGGCTCTCAGTAAGCTACAACAACGGGGAAAAAGGAGTCAAAGCTCAGCCAAAGCTAAGGCTAACCATGGAGCTAAATGGGCATAATGGCCGTCAGAGGGGTTACCATGGTGATGCTAACCCTTGCCTAAAGCCCTTTCCAACAGGCCCCATGAGACATGGGCACACATTTCCACACTTCACTGGTCAAATGTTGGCTGTGATTAACCTCACAGCCTCGGAGAGACCAACGGGGATGATGGATGGCGTGGGGGCAGTCCGCCGAGGGCTTGAGGTGCTGAACGTTACGTGGGGACTTTTCCAAAAACCTACCGTGGGGAACTGCTGTATCCTGAGGACCTCACCCGGGCCTGGAACACCAGGGGCTGCTCCTTCACACCCCCTGGGTCAGACGAGAAACCAGGTCAGGAGGAGGAACAGAGAGATACGGCCTTTCAGCGAGAACCAGCCATAGCTTCAGAGGTCGGCCTCCACCGTGCAATGAAACGATATGACGACACGTTCAAGTGCACTGCTGTTGCGTTTAACGACGTGGATAATACCAAGGACTGTGTTGAGACTGCAGGGCCTTCCCCGGTATTGAGAGCGTAAAGAAGAATCATGGATTGAGTTCAGGCCCAGGGTTTCGGGCACAGACAACAAAGGCACCTGAAATACGTTAAGCTGTGTTTTAAATAGCAGTCTGTTGCTCTTCCATTTGCCGCTGTCCCCGCTTTTTCTTTTTCGCTATACAACAATGAGCTCACTCTTTCCACAGCCATTAAAAAGTGTGTGGCCTTCCAAAAACAATTTCTCTGTTGAACAGAGGCAACGCAAGTAAAGGTCACCTAATCCCAGAGCAGTAACTCAATGGCGGCGATCAGCGGGCTTTGCGTGACAGAAGATCCACAGTGGCACTCTGCTTAATGAACAGGGTCGCAAAAATAACAACTACCACAGGAACATCTTCATGTATATTATTCAGCCCTATTTGGGGAGCAGAAATATAGACTGCTCATGTGTGTCAAAGAATGTGAGGAGTTCTGATGCAAAGTGCAAAGTTAAGTGCGCAACCAGCTGTCGTTGCCTTGATTTCAGTTTAGTGTTAAAGCAAGAACAGTCCAATGAAATTCCATTTGAGTTTAAAACGAAAATGTGGTAATTTGGTCAATGAACCTCATGCACCCTGGCCCGGCCAGCACCAGGTTTATACAGTTTATGACAGTTTAGACTCTCGAGAGATACATTTGATGGAAGCTGTAATTGTGGGCAGGGACCAAGTATATTTAAGAGAGCAGGCGCGCTCTGAAGCAGAGGTCAGCTCCTGGCCTGCAGTTCCTAGAAGGAGACCTCATACTTTTGATCTCCGTCAGTGAGAAGCAAAATTGCAAAAATCCCTCCTGCTGAGGGAATTCTCAAATCACCCTCCTTCGTAGAAATGTTTCATAAACGCACCAGGAGGCAGAGCCCCAGAAGGTACAAAGTATGGTCAGAAGATATCATCCAGGCTTTAATATGCGTCTCTGGAGAGCTTTTGGCTTTAATTATGATGGTTCAGGCCTCAGACATGGATGTTAGTGCTAGCTAGCCCTCATATGGGGAGTGAGCCTACATCTGACGACAGGAAGGAATGGGTTTTTTTTCCGCTGGCACAAAAGAATCCCTGTATAAAACCAGAATTGAAAAAATACCAGTAGATAATTCTTCCAACATTTCTAGAGTTTGTGATTCATGGTAAACATATGATGAGAAATCTGCAGCCCCAGGTGGATTCTTATATCCACACGCTCCTCTTGTCATGAATTGTCCGAAAACGATACTTTATGCCGTTTCTTGCGTAAAATCCCGATCATGTGAAAGACGTAAACCGAGCAGTACGACACTGTTTGGGAAAACTCAGAAACAGGGGCTGTAAAAGCGTTGCTATGAAAACATAACTCTTGAAGGGCTGGACCATAAAGTTACTTTATTATAGAACAATATGACGACTAACTTGGTCAGAATGGTCCCAAATCAAGCGTGCGCACACACATGCACGCACGCACGCACGCACGCACATACACACACAGACACGCAGCAACCCTCCTCTCATGAATAGTGTTTTAAGACCGTTCTGCTTGAAATCCTCTGATTAATTTTGGGAGAAAACATTACACTGAAGGCAGCGGTAGATGGCCGCAAACATCTCTGTAGTTTTCTTTTCATTACGAGCTCTAAAAAAGTACAAATAATTCATACACAGCCCTGGTAGAAAAAGAGACTTATAATAACGTCCTTGTCGTCATGGTGATTCAGCACCAGCAGAGCACTCTGGGTCGCAGCCTTCCCCTGGAGAGAACCTAGGCCGGCTCATGTGTGCGGTGTCTGGGTCCATCATCTGAAGTCGCCCACCAGTCTCTCCAGACACCCCTGGGGATCCCTCACGTGGCCGGGGCACACTGCGGGCCCCGCGCCACGCAGACGTGCCTGACTGAGCGGGCAGCCGCGCCGCTTGCGTCAGCACCAAGTCTGCCACGCAATAGCTGGCCTACCGACGTCGAGCAAGTCGTGTTTTTCTTGTTGTTTTGTTTGCCAGGACTTAATGAAACACAACGTAGGGCCAAACGAGGGTTGGCCAAACAGCAATTCTGTTGCATGGGACACGTTCTTACAAGAGAACAGAAAGTAAGTCAGTATTAAGTAGACCAAGAACTGTCTCTCCAATTACAAGCGTTTATTTCGCCTTATTCGGCAACTTTTCCTTAAAAGTGCAGCAAAAGTCTGAGGCAGAAATGCAGATGGAATCCTATCAGCAGGACCCCCACAAGGAGAAGGAAGCAATCTTTTCCGTCCTCTGTATTTACGGATAATAATGCGGTTCTGTGCGCGGGCCTCCGTTAAAGCCTTCTATAAACATGTGATTTAATGGGGCCCCCTGCCAGCCAAGCTAAACGGGGTAAAATGGGTCATACTTTTTAAAAGCCCAGCCTCGTCAAACTGCAGCAGTATACTTGTATTTTATAGACGGACACGCGCGTGTGTGTGTGTGTGCGTGCGGGTGCTTGTGTGTCTTCATATGTGTGTGTGTGTTTCTACTGTATATGTGTGTGTGCATGTGTGCCTATATGTGTGTTTGTGTCTTTATGCGTGTATGTGTCTACATGTGTATGTGTGTGTTTTGTCTATGTGTGTCTGTCTATACGCGTCTGTGTGTGTGTGTGTGTATGCGCGTCTATGTGTGTGTGTGCGTGTGTGTGTGTCTATATGTATGTGTGTGTGTGTGTGTCTCTATATGTATATGTGTGTCTATATGTATGTGTGTGACTGTCTATATGTGTGTGTGTGTGTGTGTGTGTATGTGTCTATATGTATGTGTGTGTGTCTATATGTATATGTATGTGTGTGTCTATATATATGTGTGTGTGTGTGTGGTGGGGGGGTTGCGGTGGGGAGGGCTTAAATGGCGACCGTGATGCTGACCTTTTCTTCCAGGGCGTTTTGGCTCCTTCCTCCTCAAGTCAGCGTTCAGAGGAGATCCTGACAGTGGGGGAGAGCTGACAGAGAGGGGGGGGGGGGCGTTAGGGGAGGGCGACTGGAAACGCAGCGGAGAGCGGCATTTTCCACAGCTATGGATTATTAGTCCCATGTCACTCAAACTGCAGCAGCATTGCGCTGACTGGTGAGAAAAGCTAAGAGCTAAGCTGCACGTGTGTGCGTTTGTATTACGCCACGTTAATACGGAAAGGCCTGAGTCCTGTGTGTGTGTGTGTGTGTGTGTGTGTGTGTGTGTTGGGGGGGGGGGGCTCGCACTCCCCACCTGCGACCGCACTCAAAGGGGTCCAGCTGTGAGCCGGGTGTGTTGGTGGTCACCATGCTAGTTTCAGCACGCCTTCATGGCGTTGGCCTTAATCTACACGTTAAGGTCGCACGGTCACAAGAGTAACGACGTGGTGGAGAGACGGTCCGCTTGAAGCGCCGCAGGGAAATGAGTCGAGTTGATTGTAAAAGAAGGTCAGTATGGGAAATGAATGTTAAAATAAAGCACTAAAATAAAACCGTTATTGACTGTCGGTGAAAAAGGGCCTGCAGGATTATGTGATTTGCAGTCATTTGAGTTTCTGCGTCTATTTTCGTCCTTTGTCCTCAGAGTGCCCTGTTCTTTCTGGTCCGACACCAGAATTCCCCATCTGGGATTAATAGAGCACATCTTATCGTCTCATCGACATAATGCACCATGAGGCCACCAGAGCATGTATCATCGGGACGGAGAGGTTCAGAGTCTGACGGTTTACCTTTGGATCACCGACAGGCCTTGACCCCCACTGCAGGAGGTTTTTTCCAGGCCCTGACACAGGCCAAATGTGACATCAGCAGGTCTGACCTCCAACAGCGCCACCGTGGGCGTGAAGAGGGAACTCGCCAAACACAACGTCTGTTAGGAAGAGCATTTAACCATTAAAGGTTGTATCAGTGATTCTGCTATTTGTTTACTAATACCATTTGTTTTTGTTTACAATCTCGGAGCATAGACTGCTTACAGAGACGGATTTCGGCCTGGAGTCGCTGATACAACCTTAAAGGTGTGACTTAAAGGTTGTCGCGTCTCTGCAGGCAGCCTATGCTCTTTGGGTTTGGAGTGGCTGGTAGTACCATTTGTTTTTGTTTACGATCTCGGAGCATAGGCTGCCTACGAAGATGCGTTTTTTGATGGCCTGCTTATGGGGCGGCAGCTAGCTGATTGTGAGGAAATATCAGATGAATGTCATCATTTATGTTTCGGCCTACAATCGCTGATACAACCTTTAATGGTGATCAACTAACAGCAAAACACAAACCACGAGACCAAATAACACAGACAGCGATGCACCCAAGATGAAGCCAACAAGCCTGTGTTGAAAGGGAACTGTGGGGTAAGAAATGGAGGGCAGAGCAAGTGTTTTTCGTTTGCACTTGTAACACAATGTGGTAGGAAAGTTTCACCTTGAAAACCGCAGACTGAACTCATAAAAGCCTTATATTTTGACAGCCACGTCAATCTATAAACTGCTAATTGCAGTTATAAAAAGTAGAAAAAATACCTGTGCGTCTCATAAGATGCCGAAAATTACAGGAAGCCAGATCTTCAATGGGCGTCAATTAGAAGGGTGTATAATTAAAATCATCTAATCTTGAAAACGACATGCTTGCCAACTTTTATAGTATGGAAAAATGTATGTGTGCATTGTTATGTCTTATTATAACTCATTATATTGTCTATATAATATTGCACATTTTGCAATGGTCATAAATGACCCTAATTCTCCCCAAAAAAAGAAAATCAGCGGTTGTGCCAACCCCATAAAATTATATTTTTTTCGAGGAGAAATCCGATGCAGAATGCTTTTTTTTCATGTCAATGAAAATTACCCATTAAAGCGCCGATGACTTTTGTTGTAACATTCATACAACCAACTTTGATGTACTTTAACCTTTAGACCAACGACAGCTAACCATAGCCAGCCATCATTATGCTGGTGTTGGGTGATGTTAAAAGAAAACGAGACAGGAAAAATTCTTCAGACAAACAGATGATATAAGTATGACGTAGTAGGGTGCATAGCAGTAATATGGTTTGATCCAAGCCCACATTTTTTACTTAAATCCACAAAGTAAACTAAATGCATAGCATAAGCTGTATACTGTCTATGGACTCAATTGCCCTCTATGGGTGACCGCATGCTATTGCATTATTGCATTGAATTTCTTGTGTGTGAAGCATTGTGTGTCCAGGCATGCAGCGTGTCATTGTGTGCTGGTGGAGGGAACACTCACAGGCCCCTCACAGCCTGAACAGATGGACCAGGAGTCCGCCATCGCAATGCTCAGCTCTGGGCCATCTAGAGGAGAATGAAGATCTTGATTGGATTTGGCATGGACTTCAATTATGAGTAACTGACATATTAACATACATGGAATGTGCCAAGACAAATGTCACATCCCATTTGTGATAACATTGTGGAAGTTAAAAAACAAGTAAAAAATTAAATACATTCATACCCTATTTGCCTCATCCTGGTTTGCATTTCCGAGATTCTCGCATGATGTGCCAACCGAATTGATTTTGTAAAACATCACTCGTCGTATGATAAATGTCATGAAATCAACGTCGGTGTGGTTCTTTGTTACAGCATCATACGTTGGTCTTCCAAAGGGATCCAGTCTGTGAGTACTATCAGAGCCGCCTCGGGGCGTCCTCAACGTACATGTGGTGACACTCAGCTGAAAGGACAGCGGGGCCTTATGTGACTCAAGGGCTCCGGCGGGCCAGACGGTAGCGGACAGACGGACAGCACGCCATCGCTCACCTCAAACGCCACCTCATCTGTCTGGCGATGCGCAGCTCGCCTGGAATGTTTCCGCTGGGCGATATTCCCACCCCATTCCCATATTATACAAATACTTTTTTGGGGGGAAAAGGCTTCGATATCATAAAAAGTAATAACACTTCTCAACACAACGATTTGAATGTGCTCCCTGACTCCCCGACACGGAATATATCAGAGACACATCAGAGACACGAGAGAAAGGGAAAGAGAGATAAATTCTCCACGGACCATAAAATCCCTAACGGCGGCCGCTTCCAGGAAAGAAAACAGAAGGAGTGGAGCTAATAGAATATCAGACGGTTATCAGGCGCGATGGAATGCGGGTTGCGCAAAAACTACGGCCTCAGCAGCTGAAACAGCAACAGCAGCGGCGGAGGCGGAGGAGGAGGCGGAGGCCTACCTCTGAAGCAGAGCGCTGTGAGGAGGTCAGAGGTGTCCAGATCCACCAGGTACAGGCCGTCTGAGCTCCCCACCCAGAGCATGCTGCGCAGGGGGAACAGAGGACCAGAGAGAGCAGGAGAGAGAGAGATGGAGAGAAAGACAGAGAGACGGAGAGAAAGACAGACAGAGGGGGAGAGAGGCAGACAGAGAGAGACGGGAGAGAGGCAGAGAGAGACAGAGGGGGAGAGAGGCAGAGAGAGAGAGACAGAGGGGGACAGAGGCAGAGAGAGAGACAGAGAGAGACAGAAAGAGAGAAAATCAGGAGGGCCAAAGAGAAAGAGCGCAAGAGAGAGTGAGAGTTTTCAGTTAAAAGGCGACTGTTTTCTTTTCAGAAGATTGAAAATAGGATTATTAGGAAGGTTATGAAGAACAGAATGTAGCCATAACAATACGTCGACCGTGGGAAAGGGAAGTGGGAGACAAACGAGGAATGAGGCGAAGAAAGGGAAAACCGAAAAAAAGGAAAACACTTCCTCAAACATGATAATGGCCTATAATGTTAGAAATAGAGATGCATCTGTAGTGTTTAACATATACATAGTGACACAGCAGTTGAAGCAGTGAGACATAACTGAATCATAGTGTAGGATGGGCTCAGACAGGGAACCCATCACCAGGATCATAGTGTGTACTTGCCCTGTCGTGCCATCGTGAACGCCATCGAACGAGAGGCAGACAGCCATGCTCAGCACTGGTTTAGTGGTCTCCACTGTCTGTGGGTCGCTTTGTTTTGCATCTGCTGCTAAGCATCCAGGAGTGATTGCCTCCTGCTGTCTGAGATACCGTTTATGCATCTTGTCGTTATCCATTTTAGCCACCAGGTGGCAGTTGTGGTCATTGGGGAATGAGAAGCACCATATCTAAAAACAACAAAAATGGTTAGTTGCGCGAACGTCAAAACATTGTAACGTGTAATTGAACACATTATAAAATGCCATAACAATAACCTGTCCATCTGACGAGCCAGTTATAAACTGCCTGCTCTTCTCAACAAAAATACAGCTGAGCAACGGAGAAGCTGGGAGACACAGAGAGACAACACTGTTAGGTCAACATGGACAATAACACAGGAAACACTTCAATATTGATAAGCACTTCAACTGAAATGTTAGCTGTTGTTAACTCCATGTCATGGGCGCTACAGTGAGAGGCATTGTCATTTTAGGGGGTTTGCTTAACTCGTCTCTTAATTGGTACAAACATTGTAATAATTAAGTTGTTTAGGGTTGACCGAAAATAAGCAATGCAGGGACATTGTACCTGATAATACAAAAGACTGGTAGCAAACCGATTCTTTTTTCAGATCCCACACCTGTAGAGAAAATGTGTTGTCTGTAAGTACATTCATTGGTTATTGGCTGTTTTATATATTTTTAAGTTTGCTTTGATATGACCTTAAAGGTGCGGTCCTCTGACGTGGTGGCCAGGATCTCCTCGTCCCAGGGACAGAACTGTGCGGCGGTCAGGGGCCCAAGGTGACCAGACAGGGTACACATCACCTGCTCCTGCTGCAGAGGAGATGGACTCTATCACAGGGGGGTTATGGCGGGCCTTCTCTGTGGTGAGTAGTCAAATCTATACTGCACTGCTGTACAGGTTGTCCATATAATGGGGAATTTAAGTCATAAATGCTGAAAAATACATTTATCTAAAAAACGATTGAAATGTCAGTAGGCCTACCTGTGAGTTCAGTATTTTTACTGTATTTCCAGTGCATGCAGCGACCCGATCACCAGAGCAAGAGAATGCAAGATGGACCACATCGCCCAGTAATGTACCAATGACCGTTCCAGCTGCAATTAAGCCTAGGGATAAAAAAATCATAAATACATTAAATCAACTGTCATTCCAAAGCCCATCATAGGCATTTAGCTCATTCACCAGATGACACAATTCTAATGTTATTTTTGAATGATTTACACATCTCAAGGCTACAAGTATGTTTAAATATACATTATCATATTATTTGGTCAGTCCAATAAGAAGTTTGCTCATTGTATGTGATCCTTAAGATATTACACATTTTCACTGAACCCAATGGACCTTCAAACTCTCTCCTTACCATCGTCTACTCTTAATTGACAGAGCTCAATATTCCACACGATGACGTAATCGGCAGAGGAAGAGCAGAGCAGGACGCGCGCATCACGTGTCCCGAACACCACCGCAGAGACCTCACCGTGGTGACCGGTTAATGCCAGGGGCTGTGTCGTGCATGTATACACACCAGAGATGGGAGTAAGTCACACATGTGCAAGTCTCAAG
>JAOTIX010000038.1:2554968-2568411 GCA_027123715.1 Gaidropsarus macrophthalmus
CCTCTCTCTCTCTCCCTCTCTCTCTCTCCCCCTCTCTCTCTCTGCCTCCTCTCCCCCCTGTGGTTCACCTGAGATTGATGCGCCCTGGCTCTGATTGCGGTAATTACCCACCCCCACCCCCACACACTCCCCACGTCCCTGCGATGTATTATGCACAACAGAAGCCCCCCCCCCCCCATGCCAAACACAAGGAGGTGGGGGGGGGGGGGCAAGGCCGCCGCCGGTGCTATTCATTACCGCCGCCAGGTGCATGCTGGGAAGCCGGGAAGCGATTAAAGAAATTGGTCAAGGTTCTTCGGGGGAAAGCGACTCGTGGCGACTCTTCGGACGCCTGATCTGTGTTTATCGGTGATTTGGAGAGGGGTTGAGTGTGTGTCGGTGCGGATTGGTGCGTCAAGATGCCGATTCTTTCCTCGGGAAGACACAAAAAAATCGAAAGAAATCTCTGAGATGCGTCTGTGTTTTCATCCTCGTTGTTTTCGGTGAAAGGAGCTGAGTTTGGCTTTCCGTCGGTGAAGCGGCGGTGCTTTTTGCACGGCGTCGTCCGGTGATTCTCTCTCTCTCTCTGTTGCCGAGCGATGGCTTTAACTCTTTTGCGAACGGCGCCGGCGGGACGCGTGGCGACAAACGGCGGGAAAACGCCGACACACATTGTTGTGTCACGGTGGCCTGGTGTTTTGGTTTGGCAGAGAGAGAGAGAGGGAGAGAGAGAGAGAGAGAGAGAGAGAGAGAGAGAGAGAGAGAGAGAGAGAGACAGAGACAGAGACAGAGAGAACGAGGGGTAGAGCAGGAGTTGGCCAATTGAGATGTGTTTGCTGTGGTGTCAGGACCAAGATGGCCTTGGTTCCTGATTACCAGGTTGGGGTGGGGGAACTCAAAGCCTCGTTATTAAGAAAGTATAACTTCAGGGACACATTGGGGTCAGAGGTCGGGGAAGAGTAACTCCACTTAAGGCAGAGGGGGTTTGTTAGGGGGTATACGGAGAGTTCTGACAGTAACGAGGGCTCAGTTCAGAAGTTCAACATGTCAGTTCTGGACCAAACACGTGGATGGACATGTTTTACGGACTCCTCGGAGTCCAGACGACAGAACAAAACACACGAAAAGTGACAAATATGAGAGGATATCCCGACCCTACCTGTGCAGTAGATCATCATTTCCCAAATGTGTTATAATTATTTCCCTTTAACTTGAATTTTACAGTCAAAAGCACATTAACATTTTTAGATAAGAACTATATCAACACTTCTGGAAACCTGGGGGTTTTTCATAATAAAAGCAATGCTCTACTCGAGGTAATAGTAAATCTAGTGATAGGCCGACCTTTTTTTAAAGAAAGCTGGTTTGCTCTACAGCCAGCATTAGAATCAGAATCCTTGTATTGCCACTGCACAGTGCGCAACAGACGTACGCACCATCACAGCACTGCAGGCTGGCGGTGGCAGGAGTTCACCTCACGCTCAGCATTATGCAGCACTTCTGCTGTCCCAGGACACATGACCCACGGCCAATCAAACAGGAAGGGCGGTGAAAAATAAACAACCAATCAAAAGGGGGAGCCGGAGCGGGGGTCGGGGACACGAGCAAAGGCAGGCCAAATTGGGAGTGATTAAGGGTCAACCCCTGGTGGGCAGCTGCGCTGTGTGGATACATCTA
This sequence comes from Gaidropsarus macrophthalmus, assembly GCA_027123715.1. Classification (NCBI taxonomy): domain Eukaryota; kingdom Metazoa; phylum Chordata; class Actinopteri; order Gadiformes; family Gaidropsaridae; genus Gaidropsarus; species Gaidropsarus macrophthalmus. The sequence goes on from JAOTIX010000038.1 coordinate 2,556,625, forward strand.
ATTGCTGTTTAAAAAGTGCATGTGTCTGTCTTGACCCCTCTTCCTAACCTTTGCGATGGCCAGGGCTGCTCGGCTGCTGTTCTGAATTTGTTCCCTGGTGTCAGTCCTTGACCTGGCGTCCCGGCATCTGCAGTGAATTTGTGGTGCTGACCTGTCGTTTCACGGCACACGCTTTCCATCCACTCCCCTCTCGTTGGATCCCCGTCTGTCTGTCTGTCTCTCCGTGTTTCTCCTGTTGTCCGTTCAGTGCTGGATCTTTACAGCCCGACGAGGTTCAACACTTTTCCCCTCTGAAAGAAACACGACAATCATATCACGTGTTGTCAAATCACACACAAATCACGCTCTCTCTCACATGCACACATACGCACGCACACACATACACACGCACACATACGCACACATACGCACACATACACGCACACATACGCACATATACGCAACTTAACTTAACAACTTAAATTAGCAACTTAACTTAACGCAGACACACACACACACACGCACACACACACTTATGCACACATACGCCGACACACACACACACACACACACACACACACACACACACACACACACATGTTAATACTGATACAATATCAGGTCACAATATATGCACTAAAGCATGGTGTGAACAGACCTCCTGGTTCAGGTCTTCCAGGTTGTAACAGAAAAGGTCCTTGCATCGATGTGGTGTCACACAGTGAGTACGGCAGCATGCCATCTGCCGGTGAGACGGCAACTGGTCGCACGCAAAAGTGAATTTCTCTGCGATCATTTTGAGTCTGAATAAGAAAGTGTCGTGGCCTGGTCGCAAATATATCGTTAAGGCAGTTTCAAAGATGCACGGGTGATCGTGGCGCCGTCAAGGTGAAGGAAATATATCCAATGGTATAGCAGGCACGGTAGACGGTACCCTCTGGGCATGGGGTTACGGTGTGTTGCCTAGATACCACGTTACAACGTAACGTGTCTCTGACGTGTAATTAATCTTTGTAGCAGTAGAGGGGGCCAACGACCCACCTTTAATCTGAGACCAGCGTGACGCTGATCAACTTCAACATTACCATTGTTAAAGTATTTTATTTGTATTCCTAGTTCACTTGAGTATTTGTTATTTTTTATTTACTTTTATTCTATATATTTTATCTCAAATATCTTTATATTGTATTTCTTAATATTTCACAACCGATTTGTTGTTTACATTTTAACTTTCCATTAATTCTAAAGAATACACAATTACATGATTATAAATTCTATAAACACAAGGTTCACTTAGAAAGTTCAGTCAATAGAGGCAATTGTTCAGGGGATACCGTCAATCATGACAATTGGATTTAAAACAATGTTACAGAATGCATCGTATAACTAAATGACAAGATTTTTTTCCCCCACCCAAAATACTTCATTAAAAGTATTAAAACAATAAAAAAACAAATATCAGGGAATTTAAATATAGACCTATACTTTGTGCAATGGTTTCTACTCATAACATCCCTCCCTCCACTGTAGTTCTTCTAAAAAAAGTGATTCTAACTGGCGGATATGACGTCTCTGGTGACGCGGGGACGTCCTGGGTGTCGAAGGCACTTTGCAGTGGTTGGACAATCCCTCACCAGTGACAGTCGTCGGCGTTTAGATGACTGTGTATTTTTTTAGTGAGCTACCTCTAGCCAAACAGTTAGATAGCGAATTCAGGGTTCAAATAGCTAGCATATAGTTGTGTTTTCAGTGCCAACGCTTTTTCCACTGTAGACTTATTTTCGGTTAGCTTCAACATTTCAGTGTTGTATCATGAATGAGGATCTTAACAGCCCATTGTGATTTAGCTTGATAACTGTGTGGAGATAACTTGTGGTTCAAGCTACAGTGTGGGCTAGGCGTGTTGTCTATTTTTTAATTGAACGTGGCTAGTCCGGAGCTCTGGGTTACCCCTTACATTAGCCACCTAGCATAGCGTAGCAAACGTGCAGCGGTAGCTCAGAGAAAACTGGACAGTAACAGCTAGCGGGTTAGCTTGAAGTTTCTCTAAGTCGTAACATGAAGCAAGTCGCGTCGGACACTTTAGGATTCGTTCCACAGAAAGACATTGTGTATAATAAACTCCTGCCCTATGCGGATAGACTAGACGTTGAGTCCAATGACATTCTGGGTCAAATCAAAGGAAACCTGGGCCGAGCTGTGCAGCTGAGGGAGCTATGGCCGGGGGTTCTGTTTTGGACCAGGAGACTCTCCACGTAAGTGTTGATTCAACTCAAGTCACTTTATGTCTGAGTAGTGGTACTAGTTGGTCTAACGCCGTTATTATACTAAGCAGACATATGTGCATTGTGTGTTTAGGCTGGCCCGGCGTGTTGTTTATACTTTGGACTTGTAGGATTCTGGTTATGCAAAGTCATAGCTCACAATGAACTCACACTCACTAACCGAAGGGACGATCTGAGAGAGCACTGGGGGGGGGGGCCCATCACATCCAAATATGGCTATTTGATGTTGGCCAATACCAATGTAGTGTAACATAAACAAGTCACGTCACATGTTGCTTTCATTCTGCTGTTGATCATACCCTGTATAATTGAACAATTAAGGATTTCAGTTAAAATTATTGTTACCAATTGCACAACCTAAAAAACAAACAAAAACCGTTGCCTATTTACATCTCGAACGTTAAAAACGTACATATTGACACATGTCCCCAACCAATGATCAATTAACTGCCGAGTATTTCAAGTTGTTATAATAACAATATTATATTGTATTGCCATAGCTTCACATTTATCCTGAGTCCCTCCCAGTGCTCTTGCTGGCCAAAGCTCACTTTAGAGTGCGTCATGGTCTGCTTGGACTGGATAAGGGAAAGGTCAGCTTATGATCTCGAGGAATTGTAAACAAAAGAAGAGGAAATCACTAACTATTGATTCAGGGCCCTGTGGGCTAAAATGTAGTTTAGATGAAACAATCTATGATACAGAAGCCTCTTATCTATGACGTTGCTCTGGTCAGCTGTTAGAGGAATTACTGCATTCAGTCAGACTCAGTCTTATTGCATTGCTGTGATCGTTGTTTTTAAAGAACTGTTTACGTTGGTCAACGGGTTATTATTAAACTGATTTATCTCAAGTCATATCATGAAAAAAACGACTAGTTATTTTCTCGAGAAAACTACTTAATTAATGCAAGATCTCGTGGAAACAATTGCTTTTTCCTGTGATAACCCAATGGCAATCAAGTGTCCTGTAGCCTACCCTTCAGTTTAACACACAGGAGAAGGAGCAGCTGTGTGCATATCTTCCCAAGCAAGCCATATGCTGCATCAGAAGCAGCCATCTGAGGGAAACGTGTTGATCAACATGCTGTTGGTCTTCACACATTGTTACCCTGAATCACCATCCTGTTCCTGTTTTCTCCTCAGGTGTTCGCCAGGTGTTTACTTTCTATGGTGTATTGTAATCATAAACTCTGCCATTAATTCATCCTTTAAATGTGTGACCCTTGCAGCTACATGTTTCTGTATGGACGGAAGTTCAGCAAAGAAGACCACGTGCTCTTCATCAAGCTGCTCTACGAGCTAGTGACCATCCCCAAACTGGAGATCAGTATGATGCAAGGCCTCTCGCGTCTCCTCATCAACCTACTAAAGTAAGACTTACTTCCAACTCTAATGTTAATCATCATAACACTACACTTTGTCCTCCATGTTTGTTATGGTCACAAACTGCACGCAACGTGTTGGTGATCTGATGTCACGGAAGATGGACGGTAACTGTCATGCCTGTCACATTCAAGTGTGAGGCGTTTTGCTGACCGACCTAATGCTGACCCCAACAGAAAGAGAGAGCTGCTCTCCAGGGAGGACTTGGAGCTGCCCTGGAGGCCACTGTACGAACTGCAGGAGCGCATCCTCTACTCCAAGACGGAGCACCTCGGCCTCAACTGGTTCCCCAAGTAAGCCCCTGTCTTTGGAGAGAGGGGTGACCCGGTTATCGGTTGAGTATTGTTGGTGAAGTGTGTAACCGATTGAACGTGAACATTTCCAGCAATCCGTAAATGTTAATGGAGAAATTATTTGAGGGGACCATAGAACTGGTTTACCGCTTAAATTGGTTAAACAAATGATATTCCTTTTGTCCCAGTTGCGTTTCCCCGCTTTGACCAATAGCAGTATTTCCTTTATACAGCTGCATCAGTTTCACCTGACCTGTCAGTTGTAAATAACAAAAAAATAACTTGACGGGCAAGTGGAGATATAATGTCAACCATTAGCAACGCAACTTTATTCCAAAGTAGAGTTGATTCTTTGCTTATTGCCGTCAAAAAGGTTAAAGTTAAAAATAAGTTAAAGTTAAAACAATTTCTGCCATTCATGCTCTATCATATAGCCTGGGGCGAGGGGAGGGGAGCGGGGGTTGAGTGGGTCTTTTACATCCTTTTGATGGGTAACCACGTGAATGTGTTTGGTACCATCCGTTATTTCTTAATTATTAAATTTCTTGTGATGTCCCGCGAGGGATTATTGTGAAATCATGCAAAGCTAATTGCGCAAACCTACCTATTGAAAGTGAAACCTGATTCTGGATGTTTTTCTTCCATAAACTGGTCCATGTCCCTTAAGGGACTATGTTGTTTTTGGAGGTTGTCTCAGCCCAGGAAACTACACTGCATCAAACAGAAACCAAGAGTTTAGAGAACATTATTTGCCTTCCATTATTCACCACAGCATTCACCAGACCATTTCCCACCTGTTCCAATTGTCTTTATTAATCCCTCAAATTTGATTTAAGGCACTGAAATTAGCAGTGGCTTAAGATATGTCCTTAGCTAGTGTAGTTATGACTGCTCCCTTCATTTTCAGTTAATTATAGATCCAATTATTGTATAACTACAAGCTCTTTCTTTTTCTTCACTCACTGCAGTGGAAGAATTCGTCCCACTAACATAACACACTGTGCACGTCCTTCAAAGGACACTTCTCAGTCGTTGCAGTCTGGGTGACAAAAGCGGTCCACCTTCCCTCACTTCATTTCCCAGCCAGCAGTGCGAGGTTCTCTTTTATGGTGCGATGGAAACATTGGGTGTTTTGTCATTGCAGTGCCCCAGAGGGCCTGCTACATACAGTGCAGGATAACAAGCTGCACTGACTCATAGCCAGGCCTTATGCACACCAGACGCCCGCAGGCTCCATCTATGTTCCTTTAAGCTCAAGCACACGGTGGTGATTAGCCCTGTGTAACGTGTTCTCTCTACTCGCGCTGAATGTGTTCTCTATGCCTTTGTCTCCTCTCACATTCAGTTCCCCACGGCCTCGCTCCTCCTCTAAACTCATAATGATTAAATTGTTTCAGAGGTGGTAAGGACAATATTTCTCTTTGTGTTTTTTTATGTTTCAATTATGCATGAGAGGTGATAAACAAAACAAACGAACACCGAAAGCACCAGCCCCCCCCACTGTTTATTTTAGTGTGACGGGAGCAAAATCAATACCATGTCAATGTTAACATTCCACTCATATTGGAGACTGTCGCACTGCAGCTAACTGAAACGCTTTCTTCCTACCCCAGCGCCCCCATCTCAACCATAGCCATCTTTTTATTTAAAATTTTCCAGATAGATTTGTACTTAGTTTGATTTTCCTTTTTGTTAGTTGCTGCTGTTGTTGTCTTGAACCTACATTTCTGCTCAGAGCAAATTAAAGCAATGCTAATGAGGGATCGGAGCTATACAGGGTACCACAATCACCATTCACACCCACAGCACTCACGTCCTCTATCTAGGGTTTGGCTCACCTGCTTGTGTTACACAGTGTGCTGAACACCCCGCCTCTAAAGATAGTTTACAGCCCAATAATTCACTTCCAAAGATAATGCTGAGGCTCCTGACACAGTTGTTCTACCCATGGGAGTCCAGGGTTTGCCCTAGTTAAACCATTCATGGAGTGGATCATGTGGGGGTTCCTCTCATCGCAGTGCTGGCCGCTATGCTTCTGCAGTAGAATGGCTCGTACTCATTTCAGCGCTTATTTAACTCTGAGCGCATGAGTTTGACTCATAACTGCTCCGAGGCTGGTTAGGGGCGTGTTTAAATAACCCTATTACAGTAAAACACCAAGCCAAACTTCAGTGCTATAGGTTCAAAGGGGGGATGATTGTAGAAGTCGATGTTGCCTTTCATTGAAGCTCATCTGAAAATGAATGGCAAAATGAATGGGTAAACCGTTTGTTGTGGTCCGAGGGCATGGGATTTGAGCCAGGCACAGCCGTCGTTTGCATGCAAGCGGATATGGAGGGGGAACCGGGGGGGGGGGTATTGAGGCCAGAGTTTTACCTTTGCCATCCATTGGTTGGGTCAGGAGTTCATGTACATATCCGGAAGCTATATTTGTTCTGGCAAATAAACGGAAGCAGACAGAAACGGTTTCATACTGCTGTGAATGAATCAATGGTCAACAGACTAGGGCCTTGCTAATGCTCCCAGCATTAAGGGAAATGGGTGGGTTAACCATCCACTTTGTTTATTTATTTTGTGACATGAATCCCCAGTGTTGTAGCTTCATCGTTTCACTCTTTACTTGCCGCACACCTGTCCCCTGTGTTTGTTCTTTTCTACGACGCTTCACTGTACACCGGTCCGCTGTGGGAGGGATTGCTGTGTGCATGTGGTCGGACTAAGTCTAATTGCGTTGGTGTGGTCGTTGTCTCTAAAGAAAGGTTTAGGTTGGTTAACGTGTTGCTGTTGACATTTGACCACGTCTCTCTTTCTCCTTGTTTCAGCTCTGTGGAAAGTGTTTTGAAGACTCTAATCAAGAGCTGCAGACCGTGAGTATATCTTACTTATTAACCTTATTAAGGTTTATACAATATTATATACGGTCGTTCAGTTCCATTTCCATAAGCCAAAATTGTTATCCAACTTTCGACATCATGGGCATGTAGCATTTTGGTTGTGCAAAGTCATCGCTCACAATGAACTATTCACACACACTAAACCGCACAGACTAACTTATGATCCCGGGTGGTGGCGGGGTGATCACGGGCAGTATGGCGATTTAATGTTGCCCAATCAGAATGTAGCGTTTCGTCAACAACATCCCATGTTGCCACACACCGTTGCCCATACACCGTAGAATGCAATATTATTCACAATCTTAATTAACCCTTAGCTGTTGGATATTGCCTATTATTTTCAAATATCACAATAAAGTGAAACATTTACTGATGTCTTCGCTTTGCAATGAGTTGCCATTCATTGTTTGGAGTTGTTTGTGTGTATTGAGTTGACTATGGCATTCCTATTCCCAGCTTTATGATGACGAAACAGTATGAGCCCCAAATCCTCGTAAAATGCTCTCCTGGTGTCTGCGTGTGCATGTTTTGTACTTTACACACTGCAGTCAGTGAAGCAGCCTCTTTATTTGGTCTACCTCACGATATTCACGCTAGACAACCTGGCTCTGGCCATCAGTCACGGCCAAAGTCATGTGTGTGCATATCTGTGGCCGAACACATCCTCGATGCCAAGCCAGAGACTCTCAGGCCGCTCTTAGGCTGATAATCCTGTTATCTCGTCTAATTCGGTGGTGTGACGGTTTCCTGTCACTACGGTGATTGTACTCGCGGCTGCCGTGTGTGTGAGCGGGGCTCGGGGACGTGTGCGGGGTTAGAAGCGGTCAACAAAAGGCCCTCAAGTGGTCCGCTGAGTTGTTGTGCTGAATTGGTGCCCTGGGTATTACAGAAGCACATGATGACCCAGCCCTCTGAGCCACACTTTGAGCTTCCCTTTACTTAAGAAACGATACTGAAGGCACTTTCATTTCCACACATGGCCCTTGTCCCCAGTGCCCTTAGTAGCTCCTGGACAATGTGATCTGGGAAGAGGTGGGTTAAGTGAGATGGGCAGAACAGCACCTATCTCTTCGGTGTCTGTTAACACAGGAGAGTCCATAAACAGACCGTTTATGTACTCGTTTATGTGACCACTACCATGAACCTCCATTGTTGGGTGTATTTCCTGGATGTGTATTTTTCCAGTAGAGATCCCCCGTTGGCCGACATGTAAATTTAAGCATTTAGCCAGGAGAGGCAAAGGTTTACAGTGATTTGAATACACCTACGGGGTGACACATAGCAGAGCAACATGTTTGTGCCACCTGAATACTAAAGAATGAATTGTTTCACTGCCTCAGGTGTGTGTGTGCGTGTGTGTGCGTGTGCGTGTGTGTGTGCGTGTGTGTGTGTGTGTGTGTGCGTTGTTTACCATGGCTTCCAGGCAACTCCCAATCTAGGAGACGTCCGTTCTATACGAAACGGCGCAGGCTCATCCCTTTCCCTTTCCTTTCCTCCTTAGATATTTCCCAGAGGCGGCCACCCAGGAGATGCTGGAGGAGTGGAGGCCCCTGCTCTGCCCCTTCGACGTCACCATGCAGAGGGCCATCGGCTACTTTGACCTCTTCCTGCCCACCACCCTGCCCCCAGCACTGCACCACAAGGGCTTCAAGTAAACACGCGACATCGACAACGCCGGAAACATACCGGAATAGAGCGCACACGTGCAGAGCCTTTTCCTGACCAGAGTTTCTCATTCCGGCAGGTTGTGGTTCGATGAGTTGATCACCCTGTGGGCGTCTGTGCAGAACCTGCCTGTCTGGGAGGTGGTGAGTACTTTGTGAACTCGCCTCCTAGTGTGTAGAAGTGAATGAATGACGCGGTACAGGCAGCGGGTCTCCACCAGTTCGCCCCAGACCCTGGGATCCGAGACCAGTGCAGGTTGCAGTGCACATTTTATTCTGGTCATCCGGCCGTTACAGTAAAGGTTGAATTTCTGAACGTTGTACTTCCGGTGCGCGCTGAATTTAGGTCAGCCGTGTTTACGATGTGTCAAATGTAATCTCTTCTTCATTTCCCAGCATCTGGTCAATCTGTTTGCTCGCCTGGCCAACGACAACATTGGCTACATCGACTGGGACCCTTACATCCCAAAGGTGAGCAGCGCGGTCACCCCCCCATCCCCCCCACCCCCCTTAAGGCCAGGATATACTTCTCCATACGCCCTATACGTAATCTGTTTCCGTAACCACGGGGATCCCTTGAGCCTTTGCAGTTCTCCGTCGGCAAAGTAAACGGGTAAAGTAAACAGGTTGACGTTCACAGTCACTTGATGCATGCATACAGCAGATTGTAATTAAAATGGGATCAAAATGATCATTAAAAATTAAATGCTTTAAATGTAAATAACAAAATATTTTAAAAGTAGTGCAATTTGCCAGTTGTAGTCAAACTGGAAAAGTAATTCCGGAAATGACGTTGTTAGAGGACCAATCACAGCCCTCGCCATCTCCGATTTCCCTCGACGGAGTGACGGACAGTTAAAAAATATCGGCTGCGCCCGGAGAGTACGGAGAGGGTCTCAGAGGGTCTCCGTACCACGGCGAGGGCTCTCTGTGCCGGCGTACAGCACTTTACGGAGAAGTATAAGGCTTTAGTTTCACCCTCTCTGATCACTGCAGCCGTGTTTATTTTGGTGTTTCCGGCACATGCTTTGGCCCAGGCCGTCACGTGCTCAGGGTGTGGATGACAGGGCTGTCAGAGGAACAGACTGTCTTGAGGACTGACTATCTGTTGACATGTCCACTGGTCACAGGTGGAAGGTTCCTTGCCTCACGTAACGCTTGAGTCACACTTTTCGAGAACATATGTTACACAACACGTTATTTCTGGGAACGTGAAGAAACAAATCAAATCTATCAATATATTTGCAGAACTCGTTGCTCTTCATGTAAAAACTCAAAGAGATGTACATTGAAGAGGATCATTAATTTTAAAGATAAATAGTTTTGCACTGAAGCACTTTCTGCGAAGCACTTTGGTTGCGGCTCAGCCACATGTAAATGCGCTATATAAATACACTTTGATTTGATAATAAAATACGAAATATCATCTCACAATACAATTCACTCCTTGAGATATGAGACCCGTCACTTCCAACAATGACAAAGATGTGTTGTTGGATTCTGCCCCATCCCAGATCTTCACCAGAATCCTGAGGAGCTTTAACCTCCCCGTCGGCACCGGACAGATGCTGGTCCCGCGACACGCCGCCAACGCCTACGACATCAGCCACGTAGTGCTCTGGGTGTCGTCCCTATTGGTCAGTACCAGGCTTTCATCAGGGCTTCTCCGTATCCCATAAGCCCTGTTGCGCTTGTGTCCACAACATCTGCTGTTCATAACATCCTCGCTGTCTCTTCCAGGGAGGGCCCAGCCAGCAGGCCCAAGCCCAGCTCAGTGGCCTTTTCAACAGCATCACCTCCTTCTTCCACCCCTCCAATCACGGTCGCTGGCTGGTGAGGCTCATTTCGCCTGTTTTCCGATGTGTTTGTTGACAATGGTGTGGCCCGCATGTACAAAAAAGAAAAAGCCCCCCTGAAAAATCTGGAACTTTGCCTCAGAGTTTCCCACAGCGCTGGAGGCAGGCGGGAGGTGAGAATGTGAGAGGGAGGCTGTGACCACGATATTAAAGGTCACTAGGTATCATACTACATGCCTTTCTTTTTTCAGGGCTCGCTCTCTCTCTCACGCACGCACGCACACACACACACACACCTGTGTTCAGAGACGTGTAATCTCTTTCCAGGGGGAGGTTTAGTGTTTACCCTGCACTGTTGCTGGGAAACCTAAGAGATAATGTTTCTCTCCGCATTCTCCTCTCATGTAAACAGTGTTTTGCAATCAGCCCCAAATAACTAAGCCATAGTATATCCATTACTCGCCCTTTATAGATTTTCATCCCGGAATAAAAGCAGGAATGCTGCAATTCTTTCATTATGATGAACATAGTTCCCTATAAGGCCATCGATCTCAAACTACTGAAACGGACGCATCAACGTCAGTGTCAACATCTGTTGAATGTGATTACTCCTGCTGCTTTGCACAATATGTATCCCCTCATACTGATACTATGTCCCAAATACCACAGTTACCAAAATGCAAATGCCGTGCAACCAAAACCCAAAACCCCCTGACGTCCATTGTAGTGTTTCAGCATTTTCGTGTGTGTGTGTGTGTGTGTCTGTGTGTCTGTGTCTGTGTCTGTGTCTGTGTCTGTGTCTGTGTCTGTGTCTGTGTGCCCCCTGTCACAGCTCAATGAGTCCCGTCCCATGTGAAGGCCCGGCTGCCCTGACCCTGCCTTGCCTCACTTCCCCTTGTATCTCACCCTCTCTCTCCCGCCCCCCCTCTCATCCAGATGAAGCTGATGAAGCTCCTGCAGAGGCTGCCGGCCAGCGTGGTGCGGCGCCTGCACCGCGAGCGCTACCGGAAGCCCAGCTGGCTCACGCCCGTGCCCGAGAGCCACAAGCTCACGGAGCAGAACATCACGGACTTCGTGCAGAGCATGATGCAGCCGGTGCTGCTGGCCATGTTCAGCAAGACGGGCAGCCTGGACGCGGCGCAGGCCCTGCAGAACCTGGCCCTGATGAGGCCCGAGCTGGTCATCCCCCCGGTGCTGGAGAAGTGAGTGGTGGAGGGGGTCAGACGCTGTTGGATGTTTTTGCGTTTATTTTGTGCGTGTAGGATTCCGCTTGATCCCGTTGTTCTTTTGAACGTTTTTAGTGTTTCTTGTGAGTTGGTGTAGTACCGCTTTTCGTCACGCTTGGGGGGGTAAGAAAAGTTTAAGACCCGGTGTTGGTGTTATGTGTTGATCCCTGGCGGTCCTTGAGATTCCGTCTTCGTTTAAATGTTTATTGTGAACCAGGCCGGTCGCACCCACTTGTTTGGGAAGCGGTGCTCGAGTCCTGTTGTG
>JAOTIX010000038.1:2602869-2615182 GCA_027123715.1 Gaidropsarus macrophthalmus
GTGTGTGTGTGTGTGTGTGTGTGTGTGTGTGTGTGTGTGTGTGTGTGTGTGTGTGTGTGTGTGTGTGTTCATGGATTGTCAGACGAAACGGAACTGCTTTGTGTAGTTTCAGCTCAAAAGTTTTGCCTGTGATGAATCACAGAGGTAGAAAAAAGGGAAGGCTGGCCGTCCGGGGAGACTCCGGTAGCCGGTCCAGCCGGTTATTGACGGACACAGTCACCGCCGCCCCGGTGAGGGAGGAGAAATCCGATTCATTCCCGCCCGCGCAGCGTCTGTCCCAGCCTTTTCGTTTCTCCTCCGTCTTCCTGAGTTGCTTTTACAGTCAAGAGTCGAGAAGAAAAATTTTAACCAAATCAATAAACGTCTGTTCTGTACGGCGCTACCCACGAACACATCTGCGTGTGTGTGAGCACGTTGGTGTGTGTGTGAGCACGTTGGTGTGTGTGTGAGCACGTTGGGGTGTGTGTGTGTGTGAGGCATTGGAGTGTGTGTGTGTGTGTGTGTGAAAACATTGGAGTCTGTATGAGTACCTTGGTGTGTGTGTGTATGTTGATGTGTGTGACTACGTTGATGTGTTTATATGTGTGTAGCGGGGGGGGGGGCTTTGCCCTAGGATGGGTGGAGGAAGTGGGCAGAAGATGGCGCCCCCCCCCCGTCCCAGGGGCGGGGTCAAGGTGAGTTTAAATGCACGCCGGCGCCCGCTGCAGATGCTGCCGGTCATTAACCTGACGCGGCCATCTGCCACGCGGTCCTACGTGGGGCCCCCGTACGCACCGCCTTCTGGGGGGCCCCCCTCGGAGCGCCGTGCCAGTGACTGACAGGATCCACTGTGCTCCTCTCTCTCCCCCTCTGTGTCTCCGCTCGGACCCGATGCCACACCTGGTAGGGGCGTCCGAAATGAGGTGAGAGAGGCGTGTGTGTGTGTGAGAGAGAGAGAGAGAGAGAGAGAGAGAGAGAGAGAGAGAGAGAGAGAGAGAATGATGACACATGTTCTCACACACACACACACAGGGATGCTTTTGAAGTGTCCGTCGTCTTGGTTAAAACTGGGATGTTGGATGACTGTTGGCAGCTCGGTGCCTACCTGGGCTCCCAGCATCACAGCTGATGCTGTGGCTTCTTCACCTCAGCTTGGCGTTGCTGCTGGGTGGGGGGGGGGGGGTATGGTATCCCTGCTAAGATCTCCCGCATTACAGAGTAGACCTGGGTCCACCAGGTTTAGACTTGAGAGGGGCAATTCATCCAATTATTCTATTTGTGAAAATGGTGCAAAACTCGCAGGTGAGTGTTCGGTTCGTGACTCCCCTCGGAAAATGGAATTGGTCTCGGGGAAAAAAGGAAGTGAATCTATAAAGGTATATATCTCTGGGCAGGGTATTAGCTGTGGAAATGAGACTCTTACTTTTTAGACATGCTTCATCATCACTTTCCCTAAGGTGGTGTATTTTGCCATGACTTCTGATTTAAAGTTGTAATTTTACCTTGATAGGATTTGAGGTTAATCTCCCTGGCTCATTAGAAGGAAATTTAATTTCTCCTGTGAGAAAAGCAATCTTTTCTGCTATCATCGTGGGATAAATTATGCTCCCTTCCCCTCTATATCCCCCACATTTCATTTTTTTCCCCGTTTTATCGACGGCCATTATAGCAGGGACATACTCAAATGCCATACCAGAGAGTCTGGTATGTTAAGGGTGACTGCAAGCCAAAAGGCCTGGGCTCCAACCCCAATATCTACCCAGAGTACCCTTGAGCAACAAGCCACACTCCTCCCTCCTCATGCATGAGGGACTAAAGAGCACAACGCTGTAGTCTTCCAAAAACTCCAAAGCGTTGGAATTTCAGCACAAACACACAACACCAACACATGCTGAAACGCACGCAACCTCACACTTTACATATCAGTGCATTCTCATTTGAAAGAGTCCACACATAAAGTGGTGTGTGCTTTGCGGATTGATTCGTATTTCCTGGTGATGCAGTGTCAGCCCTGGGCCTACGAACCAAAACAACCGCTAAGTCAAGACCTCTGTGTCAACCCCAGGAACACACTAAAAATACATCAACCCAGCAGCAGAAGCGGAGGAATACACACTCGTCCTATAAAAAATGCATATCTAGCCAATGTGTGAACTCAAACATCCGGTATATCAGTATATCATCATTGTGGCTGCAGGACTTGGGAGGGCAGGGGGAGATTTCTGAGGACAACTTTCCACACGTATACCCTCGGTGTAAACTACACACATCAGTCAGCAACACAGCGTGCGAGGAAAAGCTTGTGGAGTTTCATCAAAAAAAAATACAATTTGTGGCCAATGCAATCTCTGCTGCCTGCAGGCCCTGTACGCGCACGCACACACACACACACACACACACACACACACACACACACACACGTGTAAGCACACATACACGCACACACATGCAGCCCTTTGATCTACCACCCACCCCTCCCCTGTAACTTTGATATCATCTGATTTCACCCGCGAACCTAGACTCAAAGTCCAAGGTTACGTGCTGGAGGAGCTGTGCCATTCCGTGGCCAAAAACGCTGCTCTTTCGCCTTCGGTTTTCTTTCTTTCTTTCCTCCTATTTTCTCCCTGCTGTTGTTCTGCAGGCGAGGTATCCCACGGCGTAAGACGGATGGAGAATGCGCCTGGCGGAGTTCCATGCCCTCGATTTAGACGGAGGCGGGCGGTGTTTTGTGGGCGGGCCATCCCCCCCTCTCTACGACGGTGCACCCGTACTCCTGGAAGCATGACCGCGCCAGCTGGTGCTCTCAGCGGCCATGACCGAGAACCCGCTGAGCTTGAAGCACGAGGCTCACGAATCAGCCCGCACCGAATCCACCGCGCTATGGGACGGCGCATCCGAACGGCCTGCCGCATAAGTATCTGCGCTCAAAGGCGCTTTGTTACGTAAGAGGCACGCATCTCGGGCGATCGTCACAAGGTGGGATCATGTTCAAATGCTACATTCGTACAAATCGCCCGAATAAGCTGTCCTAGTGGCCCGCTGAGCTGTAAGTAGGTTTGGGTCTAAAGTTAAAATGGAGAGTGAACATACATTCTGTGTGTGTGTGTGTGTGTGTGTGTGTCTGTGTGTGTGTGTGTGTGTGTCAAGGATTAAACAAATTGTCTGGGCAGCTGTGGGAAGATGATGCTTAATCATGTATTTTGTTCTCTTTAATGAGCTGTCCTACATAGGGTAGGACAGCTACAAGCACACCGTAATGTGGGCGTAGTGAAAAGGTGTCATACACGGTTTGATGTCCTGTTGCAGACTAAAGTGCAGGTCGCTAGCTCCACATAAATATGAATGGTTTAATATCACTGACTGCTCCATAAACTCTCTTTTATTCCCTCAGCTGCCTTACTTCCACGCAATGAACTGGAAAACAGGTATATGATTTAAAAACATGCTTTCAGGAGTACAATCAATAAAACAAAACAAAACCGGTAGTGTGTGGAGATGTATAGGCCTGTATAGCCTTATCCTTATGACTGTACGGGTGTGACTTATACCTGTACCTCCATGCTGCGTAGCCTACTTTATTTATGTAGGCTAAAAGATTAGAGATAAAGCACGGATTTAGCTTTTTCGTGCATGTTGGTTTCCCCAGGTAACTTGACGACAGATCAGAAGAGAGAGAATTGTGTCGTCTTGTCAAAAATGTTTTTCGGTGGTTTTCCCCAACATGAAACAATGAAAAATGAATGCTTATGTAACCGGGCTGACTGTGAAGCGCTGGTTTATTGATCTATTATAGAGCAGAGCTGACTGAATATTTTATTACTATTATATAAATATAAAAATGATGTTTATACTGTAGATTTAGCATAGTGTTCTGTATATACACTTGGAATTGTGATTTTATGGTATTCCCAAGCAGAGAAAACACACAAATGTAATGTATGCATGTCTTGTGTGAACCTGTATAATTAATAAGAATGACATGAATTATGTAAGCAAAACATTGTTTTACAGGCCCTATTGTTGAACAATATAACATAGCCTCTTGTGCACCAGTGTTCATAATATCGCTTTACCACATGCATCCCTACTCAACTATAGGCCAATGTTTTATATGCTATGTTGCTAACACTTAGAATATGCTGTTAGCACCCATTACTCACCCATTACTCACAATAAAGTGTAGGCTATGACAAAATGTCATCAACAATCTGTATGCCGTTGTGAAATGGCCCATTTCAAGGGCTAATTTTGTATTGTTTGGCAGTGCTACAAAACTGTCCTTTTGTTTTAGGAATCTGTCTGATATTAGACTTTACGTTGTGAATATATATGTGTATGAGTCCCATGCAAAAAGACTACATTTAGAGTGCTCCTCTGCCTCTCTTTTAAGGGGTCCTAGTATGTTTACATGTTACTATTTACTGGTATGTTCCACAGTCCTTGACACTTTAACCCACCGAAGTGAACATCTGCTCATGGAGTAATATTACAACATCCACCCGTAAACCTTAGCCTTGCGTCCTATGGTTGCCACATTTTTCCTTTCTTCTGCGGTTTAACCATAGCCCAGGGGTGATAAAGAGAGTGCCTGGCTGCAGTGACCCAGGACTTAAATCTCTTTATAATAGCCTAATGCTACCCAGGGAATACAAAGTTACTTTATATCACTTTGGTGGGGGTTCGAATAGAGCGCCTCTCCGGATTTTCTTTGATATATATTTAAATATATGTTTATTGTTACATACCAACTTTTAACTTTTTAGTCAATTTAAGAATTATAAATGTTTGCACTTGGATGATGACCCTTTTGAAGGATGCAGGCTGTCAGAGATGAATCTCTACATAACACACACTATAAATGCTCTTATAGGTGTTATTGTGAAAGGTTGTTAAAGCTCTTCTAGACTTCTGACTGTCAACGTTGTTTTGCACCAGTATAAACACACACTGGCTTAGTTCAAGGATTTGCCATGTATAGCCTACTTGTTTTGAAGACATTCTGTATTTATTTTCTTCTTTGACTGTTCATTGTGTCATTTCTATTTTTTGTTTTAATTTTCTTTTAATCTACTGTATGTCAATGTCAATGTCAATGTCAATTTTATTTATATAGCGCATTTACAGGCGGCTTGGCCGCACCAAAGTGCTTCACAGTAAAGTGCAGTAATTCATTTACATTTACATTTACATTTAGGGCATTTCGCAGACGCTTTTATCCAAAGCGACTTACAATAAGTACATTTGTCGTAACATAGGAAGTGGAACAATATTCAAAGAAAAAAAGGCACAACAACAGCAGTAAAAAACATACAGAAACTAAAAACAATAATAATAAATAAAAGCAATAAAAGATAAAACAATTTAAAAAAAACTATATGGACTGTATGTTCTATGTTGTTCCAATGTGAAATAATGATTATAACTGGTCAAAGTCCTTTGGTGTTGATGCTCTTCACGGCCACTGTACGCATGTAACCCGTAGAACAAGGTATAAACCGTGACGGTGAACCCTTGACACTCTGTCTCCAGGTAACGTTTCACCGACCGGCCTCAAGGCCTACTAAAGAACATTAAGCAGAATAAGAAAGTAGCCTTCCATCAATATTTCATATTAACACGTCAAATGTCCACTGTCGCTGCCCTCCATTAGACAGTACGCTAACCTGACATCTCCAGCAGAAAGCAGTTGGTGAATGGGTTAGGGCAGGTTCTCAACCTTTTCCTACGAGCGTACCCCCTCTAAGATGTTTTTTTCAGCTGAACTCATTCATTCCATTTTTGCGAGGAAAAAATAGAATGATTTTATTACCATGGGATTATTTATATTGTTTATAACCAATATTTCAAAAAGGAAGTAACTCATTTTTTTAAATGTTCTGAGTGCCCCCTGCAGTCTTCCAAAGTACCCCCATTGGAGAACCACTGGGTTAGCCTGGGTATTATCGCCAGTATTAAATTATAATGTTTTGCGCGGTAAAGTTGTAAATCACTCTGAGTAGTGTGTAATCATTATGATTGGTTTAAAATAGACGAGGTAAGGACTTTGTCCCGCATTGAATTGATAGTTTTCATAATCCCCCAAATAGAGTGATATAACTGTACTCTGATTGGATACTTGCATTGTGTTTGACCTTTAGTTCAATGAGCTATATACCTGGCTTTAAAGAGTGGCTTCAAGAGTTACAATTAAACAGGACCATTTCAAACACTTTTCCGTGTCTCATATCTGTGCTTCGTCTCTTCTTGATGTCAAAACACGACTGGAGAGGATGAAGAACGCATTTATATTCTGTAGCACCGCGTTTATCTTCTGCTGAATCCCCATCAAAGAAAGCTAGAAATTTCAGCCCAATATTGAGCTGTTGCATGTGACCTTTTGAGCACTTTGGTGGCTTTTTTGGCTTACATTTATTTGTGATTGTTTCCATTCAGCAATTTGTGGAATTCAGTTGGATTTACGGACTCCAATATACCTTTCCTTTTAACCGTTTTAATAAAGAATTTGGAGAACTGAATGAATCAGAAGTGGTTGGTGGCTGTAGTTTGCCCTAACCTGATATTAAATAATGTAACAATTTATTGGTTCGTAACGTCGTAAGGTCGGCCTCCCTCAAAAGATTCCACTCCCAAACGGCTGAAAGCGCTAAATATTTTATTTAGATGGAGGCTGTAAATGTGATTAAAGAAATGATGGACCTCTTTTGCTGTCACATGTACCAGGACAGCCAGGTACGCCGGCTGGAGGGTTTCAAATGTTGGATCAGAATCTCCTTCCTCCCAATGATGAAGAGGAAGGTTTTTCTGAATAAAACATAGTGAATGTGAGGGCAATAGGTAGCAGAGGAGCTTTGGCCAAGCATGAAGTGGAGAAATTGCAGACAGCGAGGTGACACACTATGGTTGAAAGTCCCAGTCCTGCAGATTATATTTCCATCGAGTTCCATTCCTTTAGAATGCTTGGTTATATAGTGAAAATGTAATTCCCCAGCGGACGCCGGTACAATGACAAGAAGTCCACATAGTCATTCAGTTGAAACACTTTAACTTTTTTTTGCTTCAATGAATTGGCCCTTCAGAGGTGACCTATATAATTTTTTTTTTTACGTTCTTTCTTTGTCATCACTGCAGAAAAATACGTTTTATAGTAAAGAATGTTCCCAACCCAATGCAATGGTTATTAGTACAAGTAGTTATCGACCACTGTACAGACAACTGAATTAAAAAAACATGAATAACGTAATAATATTATGTGAACATAATATTTAGGTTTATCCCTTTGTTGTGCCACTTATGGGACGTCTTTACAACTGACCAATGGGCCCCAGGTTGGGCGTGTTACTCAATCAGTTAATTAGATGGTCCTGTGTGTAATTTCCCGTCTGTTTGTTTGAGGTAGTTGATTCCCCCTCAATCAGTGCTTTACTATTTTATGATTTAGCAGATGCAATGTGAACTAAGAAACTGTCAGTTGGTCATTCAAACACCATAAGCACTGAACTGTCCTGCCTCAATTCAAGAAAATGACTGCCATGTTCTCATCTTGGCTATATTCCTGTTCATTTAATGGCTACCTGAACTCATTGGTTGACCATGCGTTCTCTGTCAGAGTTCCAGTGAGATAGAAGCTCATACCAGTAGTTGTGACCCAGCAGTGAATCAGTCCTCATCACCATACTTTCATCATGCATTAATCATAGGTAGGCATTTATCTTTATTCGTGTATTCTCATCTACCCGATTCCTCTGTTAAATGGGAACTTCGGTGTAAAATGGTTCTGAGATATGTTTAGTATGATAACGAGTTCGAACGTTTGATGTAGAGCAAAATAAATCATGTACGACGCAAAGCTAAGTTAGATGTTTTTATCCGATTCTACCAACATGCTAATACGTTAGCGCGTAGGGACATCGATTGATGTCAAAAAGAAATCGCTTCTTTAAACCACTTACAAGGCTAGAAGTAGCCACTTTGTTAGTATAACAAGGGTCATAGCATATACAACGAGGCATTGACAACTTTGTAAGTGTACAAATAGTTTATTAAAAAGCATATTTTATACGCACAATACCTTCAGTTCACCGGTCGATGTCATATCCTTTTTGAGACTGAAACAGTCCATTGACGGACGCAGAGCAAGCCTGCTCACTTGTACAGTCAGGCTTGCTCTGCTTTTTAATAAACTATCTATACACTAACAAAGTTGTCAATGCCTCGTTATATGTTAAGACCCTCATTAAACTACCAAAGAAGTGTCTACTTCTAGCCTTGTAAGTGGTTTAAAAAAGCGATTTCTTTTTGATATCACTCAATGCCCCGATGACACAAACGTATCTAACTTAGCTTCGCGTCGTAGCTTATATGTATTATTTTGCTCTATATCAAACGTTCGAACTCATTATCATACTAAACATATCCCAGAACCATTTTACACCGGAGTTCCCCTTGAACTTTGAATTATTTTAATGAGTAAAAATTATTTCAAGAGTGATCACTGCTGTTTGGCACTCATAATGAGATCCTCTTTGGCTAGCCTTTTCAGTAAATGTTAACTTTGCACCATTGATTGTTTGGTTCTGACAGTTGCACCATAAGGACTAAGCCCTGTGGGAAGAAGCTACAGGAGGGATACTGCTGCCGCTGCTGCCATGGCCAGAACCTTCTCACCTCCTCACAATGACGGTGACATTTTGGGGGCAGCATAGCGGAGTGACAGCGTGTTTTAGAAACTAGCTAAACACTGCTAGCCTCCGATTCCATGTCTAGCCTACTGCCTACCTATGCCTTTACTATCTAAAACTGCTTCTCAGTGCTGTTTGAGAATACATTTATCATAAGTCACTTTGCATGTCAGCAAAATGTTTTATTATAATAATTATAATACAATACACCGGTACATTAAGTACAGCAAAGCCGTTCAGCGCAATAAAAGACCAAAAACGACAACAAACACGTTCAGCCGACTCATGCTAAAGAGGAAACCTTTCCTCAGTTCCCTGGAATCAAAGTTCTCCATTTCTCAATAATTGCGACAGGTTTATTTTTCCGGTGCCTTCCCCAGTATGCCAGTGGAGACCCTTGAGATGTGCATTAGGCTGCAGCATCTGGTGAGCTGAGAGCTCGTCTGTGATGAATATGTGATTAAAGGGGGGATTTCACCTTGATGCTCCAGCGCTCAGATTCACTCGCTGATTTCAGTGGATTCGTAAGCCACTTCGCTGAGAGGCGACGAAAATGTCGGATTGAACCGTGCGTAGGACCGTCGTGGTTTTTGCTCCGTGACGATCGCCTGAACGCCCAACGCCTCCTTCCTCGAGCACCGAGGCCTCGAGTGTGTTGT
This sequence comes from Gaidropsarus macrophthalmus, assembly GCA_027123715.1. NCBI lineage: Eukaryota > Metazoa > Chordata > Actinopteri > Gadiformes > Gaidropsaridae > Gaidropsarus > Gaidropsarus macrophthalmus. The sequence goes on from JAOTIX010000038.1 coordinate 2,612,186, forward strand.
GCGTTGCCGGGGGCGATGAGTGAGCGATTGCGCCGCAGATTTATGTGTTTATGTGTATGACAAAAGTGTGTGTGTGGGGGTGAGTAAAATATCGGTGTAAGCAATAGCGTGGAAGGCGCAGCTCGGACACGTCGTCGGAAAAAAATGTCTTCCCCCGCCCCGCCCCGCCTCGATGTGCTGAGTTCACCGAAACTCTGTGTTTACACGTTCCTGCAAGCGCTTCAGCCATTTAGCGTTGTTCCTCTTTTGATCAATGACGTTCAGGGGCCATTATGTCCCCCGCCCTGCACCACCCATGGTGCTGCTATGCCCCCACCCCCCCCACACCCCACACCCCCTCTCTATCATCGCAGAGCGCTGCATCAGCAGAACCCCCCACCCCCATCACCACTACCACCACCTTTGTGGTCTACTGATGCTGTGGGAATATCTCTAGCCCTCCGTCTCCGGCCGTCTGAGACCTTTATGAGCCGTTTATAAAAAGAAAAGAGAAAATTGAAGGTGGGGGGGAAAAGGGAGCGTGGAGTGGGATCGATGGTGCTGTCGTATAACGGGGCTGGAGGACCCCTGTAACTGAGTGACCGGCAGCACACGGATGCTGAAATGTTGAACACATAGGGATGGATTCTTTAACGGCTCAGCGTTGAGTGATGTTATTTCAGCACAATCAACACTATCCCTGCATCAGCGTTTAATATCGACGGCCCGGAGCCCTAAGATTCTTATTTGTATTCAGTTGCACTGCAAACTAATTATTCTTAATTATCAGTAGGAATGTACTAAAGACTGTGTTGGAAGCGGAACGTCTATCAATTGTGAACATTTCAATCTCGGAGAGGAAATATAGCTCGGACTATTGGGAGAGGTGGACTGAGCATTTGGATGAGCAACTAATCAAACGTGGGTGTCTGATTAACACAGTGAACACCAAGTGATATCCTACTTTGATGTGATAGGATAACCAAGTTGGTTTTGCTCGGTAGCACCTCCCCATTGCTTTGGCTCGCACAACGTTTGTGAATTTGGCGAGGCGGATATTCTGTCATTCTCTTCATGCGTTCTCATATTTTCCATGAGTTAGCACATTTTTATCCTTTTTCTTACCGTCGAGGGAACGCAACGCTACATGCTCGGGTCTACCTCCAGGCCCCCTCCCTCTCAACCCCCTCCCAAACCCCGGGGAGCATCGGTCTCCGTCCCTGCTCTGTGGTTGATCTGTGCAGGTCATAGCACTGCCCCTTGGCCCTCCATACGGAGGATCCAGGCGCTGGCTCTGGGCAATGACAGCCAAAAGACTTCCTGGTGCTCACCAGGCCCGCGTAGCAGCGTGGAGCTTATGTCACGGCGTAGCCCCCCCCCTGCTGCCGTTCCCATGGCGCCCACATGACGACGTCCCCGGACCGCGCTGAGGACCGCACGCTGCCGTTCTCCGTGTTTTTTTTTTCCGTTAGCTGCCGGGGAGAACGCGTAGATCAGCCGGATTAGCTGCGATCAGGCATGACATTTCTTCAAAAAGATGCCCCCCCCCCCACACACACACCCCCCAAGCAAACATGTCAGCCATGTTTGTTTACACATGAGCAGTCCATCACTCCTCGTGTGTCGCTCGCTACAGCGCCGGCGTCGCTCTCCAGCTGTTGCACGGCTGCACTGTACACGGATAAACAAAAGGCCTGTGTGATTAACGACACACACATCCACCACTTGTCTGAGGGTGGAACGGCATGCTAAAGAAAGCCCATAATAAGACAAGGCCCCTTTTTTTTATTTTTTTTTGGGATGATATTATCATCAATTCTCCCCTTGCGGGCCCTCATTGGTTATTTATTTCCTCCTCCCCCTCGTTCATGTGTCGTGCCCACAGTCCCACCGGGAACCTTCGAGTGGAACAGCGAAAAATGAATGTGAAGGCAACTTGTTCCCCTATAGGAGGTGGAAATCAGGCACTGTTTGTCTTCCCCTGATCATTATGAGAAGAGTTTCAGTCTGAACGCATCACCCACACCAAAGGCGTGTTGAGGAGGTTACGACCATAAAGCACTATGTGATATACGGTGTTGTATTTGCTGCAGTACGTCTTGCCACCAACATGCTGTTTGTTGGTTATGGTAATCTGGTAATATTTCTAAATGGAACACATTGTTCTTTCCCTCCCTGTGTTAAGGCTGTTACCCGTACCATCTGTATAATAACGTTGTACGTTTGCATTTATAGTCCGGTAATTATCATAAATTTGCTTGAGTGGCCCGCAAATGAGCATTTCAAACAAACATTTAGCTGCCTTGCCCCAAGACAAAGCCAATAATGGCCTCATTACTAAATGGTTACTGACAGGGGTTAGAATCGCAGCGTTGTAAAATCAACACCGACATATCCCATTATATATAGTTTTTGTTCAAACAGTAATACTTCCATACATTGTTTTGCATTCAAAGGTATTTGCATTGGATTTTTGAAACCTTTCTGTTCCGTAACGCTTTAGTTGAGCTACTTAGCTCACCACTATGACACTTTAATCTGTCACTTTATTCCAGTCGACATCCGGACAAACACGTCTGTTTACATTTGACATTTTTATAATTATAATTTTTATTTATTATTTTATCTTAGCTTTTATGCTTGTATTCTCTTATATATAGATATATATTTTTTTTTTCTTATATTGCACTGTTGGGAGGAGCCCAGGACTAAAGAATTTCATGCTCTGTAATTGTGCATATGACAATAAAGCCATCTTGAATCTTGAAATAATTGTATTTCCATGTTATTGTGAAAGGAATATTACAAGGTAGGCCCTGCTACCCTGAGGTGAGCACGTTCTAACCTCCAAACAGGAAGTGTACGGTATGTGCAGTTCACAAGAATGAGCTCAAATGTGGGTGGCACTGCGTTTCATTGCACATCTCAATATGATATGATGAAAATGTGTTCCTGCAATCTGCAAAACAGAGCATGTTTGTGCTACTCCACAAAGACAAGAGTACGCCTTCCGGAGGT
>JAOTIX010000038.1:2670126-2680130 GCA_027123715.1 Gaidropsarus macrophthalmus
ACACACACACACACACACGCCCTGTCCCCCTCGCTCTCTCACGCCCTGTTTGTCTTCCTCCCTCCCTCGCTCCCTGTAAGGGAGAACAGGGGGGAGTAGGTGGTTGTGAATGGGTTGATTATTCTGTGTGTCAGGAACAGACGTGTGCATGCATCCACCCTTATCCTTGCAGCTGTTTTACAGTTTTAATTGTGGCTGCCTTCTGCTTTATGGATGCCAACAATCACTTGTATATATTGGATATCAAATATTTGTCTTTTGTTTTTGTTTTTCCGCAACCAAGCTAGTTTACACCAATGTTTGCCTCACAAGAAAAAATATTATTTTTAATAATGATGTCTGGTGGGCTCAACCCAACCATTTATGGACAAGCTTTTATACTATGCTATATATTACTTATATTATAAAGCTGTTTACATGAATGGTCTTCGAGGGAATATGTTGCCTGCAGATATTTTCATGACCAAAATAATCCCAGCACTTTATCATTAAGTGCAGCTTGACTCAACCAAATATGAAATATTTTACGACTAAACGTCAGTTCCTTCGGCTAATGTGATGGGGCGTGTATCTCAAAATAATTCTGATCAAACCACTTTGCAAAATCATGCAGGGGTTTGGACGTGAGAACTAGCATTGCAGTGCGTTGTCATTGAACTAGCAACGCAGTGCGTTGTCATTGAAGTTTAAAGTGTGCCATTGATTGATTTGATTCCTTTGGCTGATTGGACAAATTCCATTAACAAGAGGAAACTAATTGGAAAAAAGTGGAACTTTGTAATAAGGTGTTTGATGAACTGCGCCTGCTATATGATAAAAACATGGTTGAAATAATACGATGTGAAGGTCAACATGTTTGAACGATGGATGATTATTTAGTGAGTACTTTCTTACGTCTAATCACTGCATAATGAGATTAAAAAGAGACTAATTACATAAGTGAACATCTTATACACCAAAACATTTTTTTATAAAAAACTATCGAAAATGGTATTATCCAATAGTTTTACATGAAGTCTTTGATAAACGTATCTAACAATAATTACCCTTTCAAAGATGCGATTCAAATAATTAAAACACATTCATGAATTATCATTTTTCAATTATAACAATAACAAACTCAGACTTCGGCTGCTCTAATCATTAATCAATAGCTTTAAGAAATAGCTAATACAAATTCAGATGAGCTACATACCATACAAAGTATGTCTCAGTATTTTTAACTCAATATCAGATTAATGTGTCATTATTTAGCAACATGACTTTGACAAGAGGACATTCACCTTAAAAAACCCCTCTAATGTGGCGATGGCTTTTGTGGTGATGTACTCCGGTGGTAAAATGCTGACTTCCTCATGGATTGATGGAGTGGTGTGGAGGAGCTACTCTGTGAATGGGTACTGTTACAAAACACGGCCCACTGCCAGCTGTGGGAAGCAGTTCTAAAGTAATTAACTGTGACACAATCATCTTGCCTTGCTGGAATGCTGCGTCATTTCCATCCTGTTTTTGTTGTATTTTCATATGAAGTTGGTGGAATACGTAGAGCCGAATACAATACTATGATTCTGGGAAGATCAACACATTTCCATTAATAGAACAATTTTCTTTTCAGGTATTTAAAATGTTCCATTTAGTACTAATGAGCAGCCGTTGAAATCGATATTAGTTTTCCTTTGTAGAATGTAACAGGACAGAAACAAAACTATAGATACACCCACAGTAGTTAAATATGTTTAAAAGCGTACATTATTCATACTGCGTATGTATGTAAACTATGTGCGTTTGGCACTATTTTGTCAGATGTGTTAATGTGTTTGTGTTAATGTGCAAACATCATTACATGGCACCATTCAATGATTCATTAACAATGAAACATTCATGGTGGGACAGTTTGATAGATTAATCAATTGTATGTCATTAGCCCATAGCGAACAGCAAGACGCGATGATGATAAAGAATGTAAAACATCGTACAGCTGTTTGTCTGTTCAGGGCGACTGTAGAAATATGGCCGTGCAACATGGCGGCCTCCGGTGACGACCGTCTCCTTTGTAGACATAAGGGGCTCATTTTTATCGTGGATACATTCTAGAAAACTGCATCTCTAATGTTGTATACAACATATAGCCTCATGCCACCTTACATGGTCACACGAATGCTTTAAAAAGAAGGAGTTGAACGGTGTTCACTGAGATCTCAGCGACGTCTGAGATGCGTCTAATTAAAGCCAGGGCCATCACACTGTGTAGCAGCACGCTGTTCACTGTTGTAGCATCCTCCTCGCTGCTAATGCATTGACTATGCTATTCACAGCTTCCCGTTCACCTAAATACCCTGAGACGTCGACAGTGTTGTCTTACAACCTGAACGACCTGTGGATCGGGCTGCGAGCGTGGCTGCTAGTGCGTATTGATCCGACGTTTAATACATTATTTAAAATAACGGGGCCGAAAGGCATTCCCGGAATATTTAACCCGCGTTATAATCAAGGACATCATGAAAAGATACTTCATACCGGAAATGAAACAAAACGGCGACGTATAAAAAACACCGTCGGTCTCCTCCGACGTGTAGGTGTAGTTGACGGATGACGGCGAGCCCCTTAGAGGCAGCGCTGGACAGACGGACGCGGGCCCCAGCCTCTCCCCCCGCCCCTGGCCGCCTGGCGCTACCGGAGCCCTGTCAGAGAGACCACTTAGTCAAGAAGACGGGGCTCTTCCAGGAGATGCCCCCCGGGGAGCAGACAATCTAATGAGGACAGGATGACCGAGGGGCAGGTTTCCATGCATTACGCTGCACATTCTCCAGCGATCCTTCCAGGAAGGGACACACCTCTGCACACGGCAGATGTCAGGCGGCGTTCAGTGCGAGGCGGTCGGACTGTGTTTGAGGCTTTAGCGGTAGGGGGTGGGGGTGGGGAGTTGCAGTGAGATGGACATCAGGGAGGGTGGGATTTGTCCTCGTGTTACTGTGTCTACTTCAACGAACAGTACCGACAAAAGTCAAATCAATGCGTGTGTGTTTTAGTACTCAGAGGTACTGTTGCCTAAGGAATCAGCATACGCATTATTTATTTTGTGTGAGAGACTTTGAATATTTGATGTGTGATTCGGGCAAAGTAAAATTTTGATTTGATTTTTGCGTTTTGGCTTTTAACGTGACACATTAACGTGACACAGTATGATCGTAGTTTTGTGAAGTGATTCTTCGCAACCGTTGTCATACAGAGATTCTTAGAATTAATTTTTGAAAAGCATAAATGCATGAGACAAAGTTAACTCACAGTTTGGAGAAAATCAAGTGGTGATGACGAGCTGTTGAACTCCCTTCTTTGTCTATTTCGGAACAATCACCAAGAGCATGTTCGTCACTAGCCCGGGAATAAGAATAGATGAAGAAAATGCTCAAGGGTTCACAGAAAAGGTTTCTCCACCTTTAAACTAGAGCTGAAGTTTCTCTTCGCTGCTCTTCCCTCTTGCTCTTTGTCATACACACTCACACACTTTATTTAGCTCTCTCTCTTGGAAAGATCCCTAAATAGCCTCTATTGGCTTTCTTGGTTCCTGCCAAAGTCATGTGACCTCTGGAGCTCTAGTTTTCAGAATAGTTGTGAATTAAAATACTACTCCGAACAATGTTTAAAGCTGCTGGATGTGAGGTACAAAAGTTAAAGCCGAAAAACAACAACAATAGTAAACTGCAAACCAACACGTGTAGACCGGCCAGTGTAGAAACAGACTTAAAAACACTCTACACAAAATCCCATTCTTAAAGCCACATCCACTTGCATGTATTGCTAATACTTATTACTGCTACGACAATTACCTTATGAATATAAAACCAGGCCTACAAAGACACAAGGCAAATATGCTAGTCATTCTCACACCCAGGGTGGAAGCTGGTAATACATTCATGTAAAACACTGAATTCTGCATTTGTGTGATTAAAACGGCGCCTGGTGTTTTTTGGATTATCTGGTTTGTACACCTACGGTGAGGACGTGAGAAATTGATGGCATTCACACCTTGGGTGCATCTACATTTTTCTATAAAAAAAATAATATATTTAACGCCTTGCTAGCCTTTTGAAGACATGTCCTGCTGATAAACTGAAAGGATAGTATATATATATATGTATATGTACTGTACTGTATTCTATATATATAGAAAGAGAGAGAGAGAGATTTTTTCGAACAATAGCTATTTTACAGCTTACTTACTTTATTCATTTGGTATTGTATTGCCATAATTCATATCACAATCAAAACCTATTTTGAATACATAGTTTTTCTTGACAATAATCAAATGCTGTCCACATGTACCATTATAAGTAGGGTTAAATATATTTAACCCCATTTGTATGGATTTGGGATAAGCCCATGGAGTCATTGAAAATCCTTTTTCATGCCAATTGCATTGAACACGAAGAGGCCTGCCACAGAAAGTTGGGATTAACAGTGGTGACCAGCAGGTGTGTCAACAGTGTAGCCTTATCAGGCCATTTCACACAAGCTTGCACTCCAATGAATATTATCCCACAAAATAATGCACTCTGGAGCCATTGGCCAGCGGCGTGATAGGCCCGGGGCAGCCAATCACATCGCGTTATCCTGAAATAACCAACATGTTCTGCTTTGAATACCACTAAAGTGAGAAAGGTGAAGTTGTAATGAAAGCAAATTGAACCTTCACACCACTGAACTCCGAGGGGACTTTCAGGAGTCCTCGTCAAAAGGTCACGTGACACAAAGCCGTCTGACATTATTGACCAAGACTCTTTAGATTTATTTCCTGCCCAACGGTAATCCAAGATGGAGGAGGGAACAGCGTATAGGTGGCAGGATCTGTACGGTACTCAACTTGGAGGATCGATTACGTTATGGTTATGGAACAGGATGTAAAAACCCGAAAGCACCATGAAAGCTTTACAGAGGCCGACCTCCGGGTCCATTTCCTGTTCGGACCGAGGTCAAGGTTCCTCTTTGGGACGGGTAATTCTTGTTTGGATTAATAAATGATGAGGAATGAAGAGCAATTACACTTACTTAGACACACACATCTACCGCACACATATACACACACGCATATTGGCGCACACACGCATAATGCAGATTGTACAGATGGTTGGGGAGAGAGGAGAATCAATCTTTCATGTTTTTGGAGTGGGGCTGCAGTCTGACCCACATGTGACGTGGCCCCTAGTCTTTTCACGAGGATTTCCCCCCTCCTCCTCTCAGGGGGCCACACCGCCCCCCCCCCGCCTGTCTCTCGGTGGCGGATTACGGGGCAGGGGTGCTACCGCAAATGTACCGGTGTCCCCCCCTCCACGCTTCACCCAGGCGCTCACAAAAGGAGGGTCAAGGAGGGGGGGGTTGGGGGTGGCAGGTCTTCCAGGGAATCCCGCCGGTGGAGCGATTTGGTTGCTGGATACACACGGCGGTGTTTGTATAGCCGCGCTCTGCACACACCCAGCGCCGCGCGGCTAGCGGGGGGGCCGCCATTACAACACGGAGACCTCTAACCTGCAATCGAGCCTTCGCTAGGAAACCCCGAGCCGACGCTCTGATGCCAGAGGAGCGCGGGAATGCCGTCGGCAGGGCGGCGGGGGCGTTGCCCGCAGGTGCGGGCTCAAATGACGGTCACGAAGGTCGGCCGGTCGGACTAAAGATGCGGCGTGCTTCGGCGGATTCAGCGTTTCACCTCATCGGCCCACTTATGTGCGGGGTGTCATAGGAATAAAAAGGTTGTCTGTTGGGGTTGTTTGTGGATCAAGACGGTGGAGTGAAGGCAAAATGAGCAGGTTTAGAAAATGGCAACGGCCACTTCACACTGGCGATTGACCAAAGACCCGTGGTACTTCCTCCAGCCCGGATAGCGATCGTTAAAGGTAACCATGAGAGGCATTACTGCTTAAATGGTCTGCAGACCTCAGGTTTATCGCATTAGTCCGTTAGAAATGGGGGAGGCCTTTGAAACAAATGTTTAATCTAATCACAATCATGTGTTGTATTCACGTTTTGTGAATGATACGGAATTGGGTGTAATGTATATGCGGGGGGAAATCAATAGGCTTGAATAACGCCTGGATCTTGTGTCAAGGCCGGCGTCAACAGCGATGTGTTTGCATAGGAGCGGACTTCAGCGCTTTCAAACAGGTGGGCTATGTTGATGCTGGCGCGTTCCCTACGCATCTCCAGTAGGATCATTACGTACGAGTCAATACAATCAGAGGAGCCTTTCAAGTTGTATATGTGGCCAGCCAACCCCCCCTCTGATCTAATAACCGTAATGAGAGATTTCCAAATTCAATCAACTTTAATCTAAGGGGGATACGGAGCCTCCAATCGGGGAATGGGCGCGCTCCCGGCCGCGGGAAGAAGATGCTATTCTGAAGACATCGTGACACTGAAGGAGAAAACATTCAGGAGTATCAATGAGCTGAAATGACCGTCAGTCTGTCAGGCCAACCGCTAGCATGATGAATGTAGCGTGTGCCTCACCGTGAGCTAACGCATGTTGTTGTGAAAGGAGCCTGAAACGTCAGTTAGAAGTGCAAGCACACACACACGCACACACATTGTGGAGTGTAAAGGGCTGAACCAGTATAATACAAGTATTTTCAGTTGAGTAGATCTCTTATACATAATGCATTGGACTTGTGTTCGATAATGTAATTTGTAAGTACTTCCTTTAGACTATCGTTGCAAGAATACATAAAAAAATAAACCTTGGTGCTCACAGACAAAATGCTTATTGGTGTGAATATATATTGTGGCACAAAAAAAAAGTTACAATCAATGTAACTATTGGCTATTTAAAACAGTGGGCTGTGTGAGGTACAGATGAACCCCCATCCCATGTCGTACAATCCACCTTAGTTTAGTGTACGTTTATCGGAATAAATCAGATTCACTTGACACCGGTTGTCTCACAGGATGCTCTATCGTGGATCACATCAACAATGGTGGGTGGGTTCTCCCTCATGCTGATTGGATCTGCCAGGGAAAGCAAGCCCCAGCAATGAATCAGCAGAGATTAATTGCAGTGACCCACCAGACCATCACCCCAGCAATGGAGAATTCTGTTTTTAATAGACCTAGCCCACTCTTTTAGCTATGGTTAATCAATTTAACGAATACGAGGTTTATACATATAAAACAATTATTTATCAACGATAAGTGGAAACAAACAATACACTGCACTGCACGATACAGTGTCATGATGTCAACTTTGTTTTTCGAAAAGGAAGTGCAATCCAGTGATACATGGATGGACGACACGTGATTTTCTCCCGCGGGTCACGGTGATGGAGACGGGTCAATATCTTAATTGGTTATATATTATGTGCAGATAAATGTCACAGATACATTATTTATGAACAACGTTCCTAGTACCGTTTTGTGATAATGAAAGACATGGCTACAAACATACGCCTAATTGTTAGCATACGCTCCAAAGTTGTTCACGTGCATATCGCCCAGTTCGCGCACAGTTCGTTGATTCGGTGGCATGCGGGCGGCGCGTGAGGGTGGGCATGCGTGTTGCGCCGCGCTCGGCGGATTCTTTGCGTTCGAGACATCGTGGTCCAAATCGTCAAATCAGCGCCGACCACTCTCTCTTCTCTCGAATACAATACTGCTTTATAGATCACCTGCGCACAACTGTTCAAAATGTCTCCTCTCTTTGCAAATTAATAGCACTGACAGGAATATGAATCCTAAATCACCTACGCTACGTCACCCGACGCATGTGGTGAATTCTTATCGGGCAGACACGGAGATACTGCATTCAGCCCCGCCCCTCCCCAGCAGGCATCACAGAGGGACACGTGACGCTGGCTCTCTGGCTTCTGCCAGTCGCTGGATCAGCTCAACAGGGAAACACGGGCACCTTCTCCCCAATGAGCCCGGATTTTGCCCCGCTCACCCGCTCCCTGAATTTAAGTTTGTTAGGATATTGTGGACCGCAGGGGGACTGTTCAAGGTAATTTCACTTTTGGTATTTTCGAGGTTTGGAATACTTTGTGGGGAGAGTGTACCTGTCTTTTTTTTCTGGAGCTTGGTTCTGAAAAGAGCCCAGTGTGAAGGGTTTAGAGGAGGATTTCAGGCAAAGTGTGAAGCAGCCCAGAGAATACAGACTAACGTCTAAAGAAACTGAACCTGCGGTGGTTTAATTCAATATTTTGAGCCTAGTCTAGAGGCTCCCGTGGAGGTATCTAACAGTAAAAACAATCTCGAATATCTATCTTGAATATTGCTTTATTGGTGTGGGATCACTTGAATCGATATCAGGTCCGTTGAAGTGTTCTGCTGAGAACATTTCAATGTATGGAGAACATTGCAATTGAGTGGAATTGAGCTGCCGTCCCATTTAGGACAAATCCCATAAAATAATAGAAACATTGCCTTCGGTGATGATGTTGATGATGGTGGTGGTGGTGGTGATGTGTTGGTTAACAGATAGTGTCCTTTCCTCGCATGATGAAGAGTGATGTATTATATCGGGAATATTGTTCATGTAGGGTTTAATAAAGTGAAGCTTTTTGTGCCCATATTGGATTTTTCCTTCATTTATTTCCTCCCTTTAAAATACAAAACACGCTACTTCCTCAAAAATGGTTTTATTGAACATGTTTAGTATGTTGGGAGGTGTCACGCTGATACAATGATGTAATGATATATATGTTCAGGTCTAGTTAGATTAAGTTTAAGATATTTAGGTGCGCGAGACAAAGCGCTCCCATAACGGACATGTTGGGCAAAATGACGCACCTTTAGATATAAATGTATTAAGAAAAAGATACATCATTGAAGAGCAGACTTACTTTGTCGTTTGTCAACATGAGCTATATCCACGCAAATAGCGGGGTTGTATGATCTAGTGGACGTGCGTCCTTATGAGTGAAACTCTTCCGTGGAATTACGCGCAGTTTTTCTAACGGGACGATGGACGAAGGCGATGCGTTCAGCGGACTTGAATTCTGAACGGCTCGAGTCGTTACTCAATCATACATCAATCCTGTCACGATCTGCACGAGCGAGTGGATTTTTAACTCGCGCGCAGACCTGTGCGCGGAGTGGACCCAAGGACGGTGATGCTTTGAGTCACCCTCTTCTGCGCGTTTTACACGCCATATACATGGGTTTTGTTCCACGTTGTTGTTAATGGTGGACCAACATGTGATGCTGATGAGATTTTCTTTTCCTTTCTCTCTTCCCTCACAGCGTCCCTTGGATCGTGGTCAGTCCTGACGGGAAGGGCCGAGTTGATGAGACGCTGGTGCTCCACCTCCATATGGCTTATTTTCCCCTTGTCGCTCGGGAGTACGCTCGCTGAGAAGCCCCAAAGCAATGCTCCCAGTTACCAAAGAATATCGGAATGAACGTGAAGAGTAGAGCGGTCATCTCAGTGTAGACTCCACCAGTCACTAAGCGGTTCTCTTACACACATTTATACACACGCATACAATCAGATACAGGCTACATCAGAGCACGTTTGGCCAATTGGATGTTTGCATCCCTGTTGCTCTGGTTGACTATGGCAGCCAGGACCTTTAAATAGTGACTGGTTGTAACTGTGAGCAGCTTGGCCATTGGCCTACATAGTGTGAAGTAATGATATTTGCTCCAGGAGACTAGCTTAGGCTTGGTCTGCGATGCAAACATAGGCCTACCATTTCTGTTTTTGGGGCGTTTTATTCCCCTTTCATTCCTTCTACAATGCATCAGTTCACAGCACCACAACTTCCACGCGGGCAGTCTCCCGCACGCCTATTAGTGAGCGCCTGTTTCCAAGTCACACTTTCAATTTGTTTGGGTTGAAGAAAAACCAACCCTAAAAATAAGCCGCAACACGTAGACCAGTTCGTCCTTCCGTGGTCAACGTCTCCCTGACACCGCTGGTTCCGGTGGGGGGGTGGGTGGGTTGGGTGGCGGGCACCATGGTTCTGGTCATGCGGCGCGGAGCCTGCGTGCTGTGGGTGGGACTGCTGGCGTGTTGTCTG
>JAOTIX010000038.1:2826446-2832106 GCA_027123715.1 Gaidropsarus macrophthalmus
AGACAGGTGTTTAGCTTCAGAAGGTTGAAGGTTCTGGGCAATGACAAAAACATCATCAAGAGACATGGATCACGTAACTTTGTTTGAGTGAATATAAATGAATTTAATCATTGGAGGCGAAGGAAATATTCAATACAGGTAGTCAATTTCTTCCTTTCAACTGTCATGCTTTTGAAATAATTTGTTGGTTCTTTTTTGGTTCAATTGTTTAGAGACTTTGACAAAAGCTACAAAGGATTTCAGTACATCTGTGATGTTCCAACAGTGTCTAAACCACAATTCCACAATGAACATACATGGACAATTCCAGTCCGTCTCAATCATTGTTTCAGGCAATCAAATTTATTGCAGCACTTTTACAAATGTAGCCTCAACTGAGTGTCCACAAAGCAACCGCGCATGGAGACACATTTGACCCGTCTTTGTGCTTTGCCTGGTGACCTTTCCTGGTACGCACGGTGCATTCATCCAAATGAAAGAGGGTTTTTATGACTTGGACTAAATCTGCGCCGCTCGCCTCAGGTAGAACGGCTGACGCTAACGGTATTTGACATGCCCCTGGACACAGCGGAACGCAGCTGCTGAGATGCTCAGTACCATGTGAGACTCTGTGCCACCACAGTCCCCATGTCCCTCAAACAGAGAAGATTCACCCGACGTCTCAACCCCAGCGCACGTCATTTCAATCGAAATCAGCAGACGGCGAAGACGTAACATGTGTGCCTCTATCCAAACGAAACGAAACCTCAACTACTGCGAGCACGTCTGAGTAAGAGTGCAAATGATTGAGATAAAAATACCCGCATCCTTGTTGACTTGCAGAAGGGTAGAAGCGGGTACCAAATTTACTTCTGCTGATTTATTCTGGACATAACACATTTCAACTTGAGTAAATTGACGATCAATAAGAAGCCCAGTTATTTTTTAAACACTGACTGCAGAGGGCAGAAGTATCTTTAAATCTTAAGAAGGAGTAGAAATACTTGGGGCTGTCAGTTGTCTAATTGCCTTGCAAGTAAAAATATAGCGCATCATAAAATATCTTTCAACGGTTTGACAAAAAGGTCAGAGGAAAAGGGTTGAGAGAGAGAAATACCATGAGTTGATGTACCGCTGCGAGGCCCAGGTCGAAGCACCAACCATTACTATCCATACTGAGCACACTCGGTAAATGTAAAATTACAAATCGCACACAATAAGATGTACTCTAATAACCCCAGTCGGGAAATTTGGCCAAGCAAAAAGGAAAATTGCTATCCCTACCAATTCAGCCCTCGTTTCAAAATGTCAAGTCCTGCTATCTTATTAGGGCATGTTGGAGACTAATTACCTCTGATCTCAATTACTGCTCACTTTCCGTCTCACCCCTCCGCCCACAAAGCCATTTCTCTCTCTGTTGGACCGCGGCCTGATTAGGCTCCGTGCATGCGTCCACACCGGGCGACCCGCGGCCACCCAAAGGCCACTCGGCGAAAAACAGCGATCATAACAAGAGCGCACGCCGCAGACGGACGTGAGGACCTCAGCGGGGGGTGGGGGGGGGAGATTAAAGGGGAGGGGACTCTCTGTGTCAAAACCAAGGGAATAATTAGGCCACTAAGGCTTATATTGCTGGCCCTTGTAATCTCATTACAAAGTCACACACTGCGTACTTATTGGCCATTAAGGACTGCTGCTGAAATTATTAGAATCTCAAAGACTCTCGCGTCGAGATCTCCGTGTTCTGCTGTAGCCACTGATTCTCCCTGTTCCTCCATTATCCTCCATTTTCTATTTCCCCCCCTGTTTGGGTTTTGGGACACACACACACACACACACACACAAAATGGACAGTTAGTACACTTAAAAAAATGAGAAAAAGAACAGAAATTCTGCTCTTCTTCCGAGTATTGGCTATGGAAGTAATTCAGTCACAATGGCACTGCGAGGCCCTGAGGGTACAGTGCTGTACACTATCTGAGCGGCCAGTGAAAGCGCCCCGCGCACATAGATAATGGTGAGGGGCCCTGGCCTTATTCTGCTGCTGTTATCAGCAGAGCGTGATGCACTTACACCATTCTCTCCCCCCCTCTTCTGCTCCCCTCAGCTCTCCTTCACTTCCATCTCTATCTCCCCCTGCCTCCCCCCTTGTCCCCCCTGTGTTCTTTTCCCTTGTGTAAGTTGCACTGCAGACTCCAGTGTGTGTGCATGTGCGTGTGCGTGCGTGGTCACGTGCGTCTGCGTCTGCGTCTGTGGGGGTATGAAAGGGAGGGAAGGGGGTGGTCCGCGTCCCGGCTCTGTTCGCTGTGTTTCTAATGAGAAAGCTGGGCTGTCCAGGGCAGCCTATTGTACCGTTGTGCTCTGCTCTGTATTTCATCCATTAGCCTATTAAACCTATTGTGAAACTAATCGACCATCAGCAAGCATGCTTACAAAGGAGCAAATGCTGCTGTGGCTTCACAATGAATAGTCACCAAATATATTTGTCTTACCCCTTCTTTTCCAATTAGCCAGGCTCTCTGCACACTGGAGGAAATATTAGCATATTTGCTGTTGTTTTTTTAACATAATCTTTAGAATGTCTCAAAGCCGGCATTGAGATAATGCCTCTACCTTATCTGACCACTTTATTAACAACAACACCGACAACAACAACGGCAACAAAACAAGTGAGCGAGGACAAACTGGGTCAGAGCGGTGGGACGGTTCTGCTGAATCGTTTCTGTCTGGCGCGTGAGATAAGCCCAGCGGCAGCAGGCCCAGTGGCCGCATGCAGCCACCAGGATGAATGGGCTCCTGTGGCCGGGCGACCCGGGGGAGGCTATTGTTTAATGCAGCCCCGTCTCTCCGCGGGGATCGATGCAGCACCAGACCTTGATTATATCCACGCTTAATCAACCCCCGCCAAGGAATGAACCAAAGCACTTTGCAGGTCGTAATGGCGGAGAGGCGGCGGAATAAAAAAGCTGCAAAATTGTATTCCGTGTGGGCGAGCGTTGCGCGTTGCGTGTCTGCGAGTCTGCCTTTCTAATCCTCTCTCTTTTTTGGTTATTATGCCCTATCTTTCTATTCACTCTCTGACCGGGATTGAGACGACCAAGATTACATTCTGCTGTAGGAATCGATGCAGCGTTATTTAATTAGCACGATCCTGCGGTGTTGGATGATAGACCGAGGACGTAGCACTGCGACTGAATTCAACGAGAAAAAAAGCGGAAAATCAGGCAGAATGCTGACCGTTGCTGAAGCTTTAGTTTGCTAAACCAACAGCCCCAGAACCGCCATGGGCTGTATGTCCAGTGCACTAAAGACATTGTTAACAAACCAATCTTCAGGGAGATAGGTTCCACCGTCCGCCCGGAACCAGCCCTTAATCCTATGCGCGCTCACCGTGAAAAGGTTCGCCACAATCAGTTCTCGTAACTTTTCACTTTGTACTTTAAACTTTGTGTCTCTCTCTGCAAACCCGCTCCGCTAAATCCGGCGATTTAATCCACACTGTGTCGAAACACTTTCCAAACTGTTGTTGAGCGCTTCTTATCGCTTCCTTTCTCCCCGCTGTGATGAACACTCATCCTCTGCCAAATCACAGTAAGACACTACATCTTATATCAGAATTAGGAGGATAACTACAGTGGACGGGAGGAACATTGTCAATCTACCAGAAGAATAGAGGCCTCTGAATTCAATTTCTGAAGACAATGCCAGGGGGGAAGTGCTCAGAGCCTTCCTCGCTGTGCTCAAAAGACTCTTTCTGGAGAGGTTATTGGCCTTCCCAGAAAGGGTTAATAAAGCATTTGGCCTCATCAATACCGAAGTACACCTTGCAATGTCCATTATTTCTCTATTTTAAAGTGATCCCATTTGGGGTTTCTTTTGCTCTGTGCATACTCTGAGAAACACTGTCCTTGTTGCTGCCCCTGCGTTTCCCATCTGGGATCAATGCAGTAGTTTTATCCTGGAACAATATGCAATGGAATATACCACTATAGCTTTTGTCAAAGATCTTTAATCTGTTTTACTCTATATAAACAACGCCTTTGTGACAACCAAACGACGATGCTTTTGTGACAACCAAATGTGTACAACCAAATGTGGTTTGAATTTGGAGTATGTCGATTGTTGTATTTTGCTCAGCGCTTTAGGTCTAGAAAATGTATTTTTTACGTGTTTTTGGTAGTTTCTCCATGAAATTTAAACCATAAATGGTGATATAACTTAAATTCAAATGTTTTACATTTGAACTTGTTTTAACTAGTTTAAAAGCCAGTAAACAAATAAACTGTAAAATGGATAAGCAATTGGGTAAGAGATCTTTATAGAAATGTATAAATTTGGTTTGGTTTATAATATAGATATTTTAACCGTTCGTGCTAGTTGACAATAAATTTAGAAATAATTTGTCTGCTAAAATAAAAAAAAGTAAAGACTGTTTAACTAATGTTTCAGAAAACATTGTATTTAAATATAGAAACTTAAAAAACTGTGCGGTTGTACCTCCAAGATTACATATGAACCTTTAACCTTTGACCTTACAGATTTTAACCAATGAAATGTCTCTTTAAACTTTAAAGGCAACAATGATAACGAACGCCTGGCGATTGCTAGACAGCGAATCCCATATCGACTTGGTCGAGTAGTTGACGAATGGCTACTCGACAAAGGTAAAACATTGATTAAAACTTTAAATAAAATAATTTGATCGTAACAAAGTTGTACGAATACTTTGTAAATAATAAACCATAAAATACGTTTTTCAGTTAAAATAATTTTTAAAATGATTTGAAAAGTTAAATGTAGGTTGTTCTAGTGCATAATTTTTATAATAATGTATTATTTGATAGTCGGCTGTTTTAATCCGTGTTTCCTGTCAATTTAAGGTTAAAGGGACTGTAAATATATATGTAAATCCACTTGTACTAAATGAATACTGCTAAATTGTTAAATAAATTATAAAATTATAGTTATTTTCAGTAAACATCTAAATGATACATGATAAATTTAAAAGATACATTTTCACATCTACTAGTTGCTTTAATGGTTATTTGAAAAACATACAGTTTACTTGTATGTTATTATATTAATATTCATAATTTGATCCTTACTTGATCCTTAAAAAACTTGATAAATAGAATGTAATGTGAATTGGCATTAAACTTTTGAGTCCCTTTAACAAACTTTGTAAATATATTTAGGGCATTATCTAAATTAGAACTGTCATAAAATAAATTGAGTGCATGCTTTTTGCCAGTTCAATAACTAACTTATAATTTAGTTTGTACTCAAAGTGTGAATTGAGCCCAATCATTTTTATTTATGTAAATATTTTTATTTTTGTTTCACTTTTTAACAAAATATCTATCATTAAATATATTTTGTTATTACAAGTTCTAAAACACTTTTCTGTTGGTTGCTATTGCTAAAAGGACGAATAATTTCAAGTTGAAGAATATCTTTCGTAGAAAGTTGGATATTTCTTCAAAATGAAGCCAAATTGGAAGTTCCATCCAAGTTTTCTTATCAAACATGTATGTTTGTAATTATTTAAGTGTGTTTTTTAATTTATTTCCGTACTTCTTGGTGTTCATGAGTTTGACAATAACAATAACAAATTGAATTGGTGACGACTCGCTGCTCCGATTGGCTGAGCAGTATTGAGCAGGTGATTGACAGGACAAGAT
>JAOTIX010000038.1:2891864-2904340 GCA_027123715.1 Gaidropsarus macrophthalmus
ACTCATTGCTCAACTTAGTCGAAGCAGCCCAAGTAAGAAACCACGCAATGTCTAAAAATAGATGCTGCAGAGGCAGATTGTCATAGGTGCTACAAGAATTATAAAAGGGCCAAGAAAATAGAACATGACTGCAAATATGAATGGGACAGAAAACAACACAGATGGCGATGAAATGTATCAAATGTGGAAAGAGAAGTATATCTGTTCATCAGATACCATTATGATTTCCAACAACAAGATTTTACCAATCACTTTCTCCATCACAAAGCTGGCTTCCTTTATGTGGTCTGGTGGAGCTGAATACCTGTGGTTCCACGAGAAAGCACATTTGCGGGAAACCGGATTCTGAGCTTAGGTGGATAATCAGTGGATGTATTTTCAGATGACAAGGGAAGTTGTTTATGGTTCCTGACATTGTATCATTCAAGGGTGTAGTCTTGAGTTTCGAATGCTCCAGAGGGAGCCAATAGTTTTGAAGGCTAAATAAACCAATACCAACAATACTATAGATCAGACTGCATCACACATCTAATCAGTCATCTCACAGGACATGACACCAACTCCCAGGCCATTCCATGTGTCAGTTTGTCAAATCACCATACTAAATTAACTACAATGGTTACTTGTTGCACAAATGTTCAGTCAAACAGGATCAGCACTCTGGTCCAGTCATTTAGCAAGGACCTCATATACTCTGTGGCATATGGACAGCATCAACATCTACTGCTTCCTTATGCAGTTCAAAACACTAACTGGAAACACTGAACTGATCTAGGCATTGACCAAGCATGCTATGCCTTGCTCTCAGCTGGAAGAGAAAGCTATGTGCCGTGCTTTATGTCTTATTGATTACCCCCGCAGATCAGTGGTACAGTCCGATAAAGTGCGAGGGGGGCCACGGGCTGCTTATCACCATCCCAGCTGCTCATAAAGAAGGACTCCGCTCCCCCGGTTATTAAGGTGCAGGCCTGTTTGGGCACGTAATCAGCAATGAGTGAGACGCGGTAAACCCCTGTGGATTGCTGTGGAACGTATGGATGTCGTGTTCGGTTGATTTTTAAAGCATCGGCCGCTTCAGGCAAATGCAGCCGGCCTATTGAGAGAGGGAAAAAAAAGTTTGAGTGTTTCAGTTGGATTGTTCCAGTTTCCTAGCCAACAGTTTATGTTGCCTGGTTACCAGTCGCAACATAAAAAAAACTAAATTAGTAAGCGGTCTGTTGAAACGTCTCGTAACCTGAGTGACATGTCATTTGTCTGCGTTGCTATCTGGCTGAGCTTTAGATATATTCACTCTTTATCTCCTCACCTACGTAACATAATCTCTAACGAACAGCTTTACAGAGTTCTACACAATATATTTGTTTAGATGCCCTGATGCCTGAGCACAATAAGGTGTTCTTCCAGAAAGCCTTGCTTATTGAGTGTGTGCGGGGTTTGGAGAGAGCAGAAATGGGGAGGAAATAACATGTTCCAGGGCATTCTACATTTAACCTGATTATTAACCTGTTCAAATCAGTAACTGCAGGTGTTCAAATGTGTGGAGGAGTTTGCTATGTTCATTGACAAATGAGTAGGTCAAGTATCGGAATTAGGACGAAAAATACATGATTAAAATCAGAATTGCCAGAGTGGGAACTATCCCATGAAAAATATAAGGCAGTCTACATATGTTATATATGACTAAAACTATAAGCGCTTCAAGCAATGCATTACTAAATCCCATTTAATGATCCTTTACAGCAGGCTTGAGTACGCAGTGAGGTTGGGCGTCAGCCTTGGAGTTCATGAGCTATCCAAGTAGGCTTTAAAAGTTTGAGTTGTCAACTTGGGACTGGTTCACCGGGAGGTGAACTCATAGAACGGGCAGGGCCCCCCTACACCGCTGCAGCGTTTCTCACGTGAGACGTGGCACAGGAGTTTAGTTGAGTGCCGGTAGGTTTGCATTGAATCGGGACTTTACAGTGCTGCAACTCTGTCACGTCCTCTCAGTACAGGACTCAGAGTGTCACCGGGGAAAAGTCCCATGATGCATCCT
Source organism: Gaidropsarus macrophthalmus (assembly GCA_027123715.1). Taxonomy (NCBI): domain Eukaryota; kingdom Metazoa; phylum Chordata; class Actinopteri; order Gadiformes; family Gaidropsaridae; genus Gaidropsarus; species Gaidropsarus macrophthalmus. Next base: position 2,893,900 of record JAOTIX010000038.1, read on the forward strand.
GATGTACCAGCCCTATTGACCCAATGAGATAGAGCTGCCATTGCTAGCGTCGAGATGACAGCTGTATGTGTGTGTGTGTGTCTGTTTCCCAGTGCACATGTATGTGCGTGTGTGTTTGTGTGCGGGTGCGTGTGTGCGTGTGTGTGGATGCTGTGAGGTCGGGAGATAGGAGCTGTCCACAGTACTGAGTGACGCTGACCAGCCTGAGACTGCCGGCAGCTCTGATCTGAGCTGCATACATTACTGAATCCCTCGGCACCCCGCTGTGCACACCAGCTCACTGCCGAGATATGAAAGAACAGGACACGAGACCCGGCACGCAAAACAATTCACACAAATCCATGCTGTAGTCCGTATTGAACTGAATGAAGTTATCATATTGCCATCCACGCAGCTGTTCATCTGCCTTTTATACGTAGATGGATTTTGAGGCGTTTTTTAAATAGATTTGCGTGAAGTGATTGTGTCATTATGGCAGTGATTAGCCGATATTGTTTGTGCTCTTACTGTTAAATGGTCCCCTCTTCGGGGAGGTGATTGGCACACTGTTTGGCAGCGAGCTGCCATTCACAAAGCATTCATCAAATTAATATTGCCACTTAGTGTTCATCAGCTATAATGGGCATTGTAATCAACCTATTACATTCATGATACAGTGTGATAATACCTAATCCCCCCTGATGTAAATTCTCCAGCAGGTTTAATAGCTCCTGAAAGGGCCATTAGATGAACCAATAACTAGAGATCTACGGATAGTACGTTTTTTTTTAAGTAGGCAGTAAAACAGTTTGCGTGGGAAGTCGCAGCGTTGTTGAGAGACGCCTACTGCAGAACTCTTTCATCAAACACATAAACGGATGAACTTTGCAAAGTTCATGTTGTTTAAAGTTATGCGATTAGGTGTGTTGTTCCCTCCTTTGATTTACTCACCTGCCAATTTCAGCCGATCAGGTCAGCCCAAAGACTCCATTTTGTTGACCACAAGAGAAATCAAAAATGGATCATTCATGAGGTGTGTTTTATGTATGTGTACAACGTAAGTAAGACTGATTTAAGTGTGGAATGGCCTCGAGACTTCCTTCATCGACTGACGTCAAATGCCACCACATCAATGGCAATTCTTGATCCCTTGGCCCTTTCTGCAACTTTGACAGCAGTGCTTTGCTGAATGAAGGTGATGTGAGCACACCATACCATGTCACTACTCAGACAAGACACGTGTTTTTATGGAGCATAAGAAGATGGAATCCAAATTGATTTAGAAATATTCATAGATTCTGGATACATTTATTGTGCAAATATGTCCATGAGGTTTAAGCTCCAGATGGAATATTAGTATTCACCTATCTTTCTGTGCTATTTAGTGGCATCAACAGTCATCCAAGTAATCTAAATAAAAATTGTCGTCCAATTTCTCAGCTCGCAGCATGCAGGAGACAGCAGGCGTGTTAGCCCAAGACGGATGCCGAAAGAGAAAAAAACGAATTGGGACGAATTTCTTCATTTTCCGGTCCTGACACCATTAAGGTTTGACTTGGGAAGATGTTACACCACCCGTGAATATTACAGCCATTACCATCAAAGAACCTTCCCCTCCTCCTGGGCTTAAAACCGCCCACGTTGTGAGGACACTGTGGAGACTCGGGTCACGTGACCCGCCCCGTCGTCCAATAGGGCGGCGGCGGCGCTCGTTACGGACGCGGGTGGTAAATATGAACGGGCGTGCATGTGAGGGACGCCTCGTCTCTTTGTGTCTCACCCGATCTGTGAAGTAGCACATCACACCAAAATGCACCGAGCGGAATCAGGTATTCATACATGCAAACTGGACGGCGCCTCACGTAACCGCGGGCTTTGATCGCCGTGGGGGGGGCCTTTTGATGGAGCATGTTAACTTAGCTGCTCATCAGCCTTCAAGGTACCACTGAGCAAATGCCCATCGGAATACATTACGTAGAAGGGCTCTTATATAATTCATATGGCTTCACGGCCTGCCATGCTGACCACAGAACACAGAGCACTTTACCGGCTTCCTGGTCAATGTGCTTAATAGCCTCCAAGATCTCATTTATCAATCGCTTGGCTCACACACACACATCGGATTTGGATCCAGACACCAAAAAGAGAAGTAAAAACCACGACCCAAAATGCTCTGAACACATTTCTTCCACTTCCTAAAATACAACGGCTGTATACACACACAGGAGGGCAATAATGCAGGAACACACTTCGTCTCCGCGATCCCGAATACGCTTGGCACGGCGAGACGGGGGATGATGAAACCGCAACACCTGCTGCCTATTAAAGCTGCTTCTGAGCTCGTCCCCTCAGCTCTCAGCAGCCCACCGCGCCACACTCAGGGGTCTGCGTAAGCGTGGCTTACCGACTCGCTCTGCAACAGGAGCAACCACACACACACACGGACACGTACGCACTCATACAGGCACACGCACACGTACAGGCGCAAAACACGCACAGACTCGCGGGCAAGAAACCCGAGGCGCTAGTGACGCCCGGCACCTCCAGCTTGCCCTGGCACATTTTCCACATCATATGTGCTAATCAAGAGGCGCTAGCCCACACAAATGTGGTGAGTGTTTCTTGTTATTATGCGAGTAATGTTTAAAACATGCCGTGGCTCGCTCCGTTGGGCGCTATATATGCAACAGCCCACTCGGCTAACAGTAGCTATTTTTTAACACCCCAAGCCTCCTTTCCACTTTGCACATATTTTGACGTTTTGACATATTTAGATTTGGAAATGTTCATCATTTTCGAAGCTGCCAGGTTTCACCGGCGTTGCACAGCGTCGGCCATTTTGATAGACGAGGAGAATCTAGCATTTCCTTCTGACAGAAATTCGGTATTAGAAATAGGCTGTGCGGTCAAACTGAAGCGCATGTCTCATACTGGTTCGGTCAGAACTTTATCATCATGCAGTTCTGAACACAAGCACCTATTAATTAAAAGGGGGTGGATTTAAATATGTTTATAGTTCTTCCCACTCCTTTTCGGATATGTAAAGAGAATTTATAGTTTTCGGCTTTTATTTTTTACATATTCGAAATAAACTCTCAACTAAATCTAAACGAACAACATGCCGGTATGATGAGAACTACGTCATCATATAGTTCTGACCGATACCTCAAAGAAAACGTTTTGCAATGTCCGATTCTTGTGGTCGAATACACTATGATATAAGGTATTCAAAGAGTATCTGTATATATCTTTTGATGTTGTAAGGATTTTATTCTTATTATTCTGGATTGTACCACTTCTGATATTTCAGTTTTGAAATTTGTCAACAGCATTTGACATTAGCATTGACATTAGCATTCCTGTTCATCGGGTCTCGAACATCTTCGTAGTTTATGGTCAAAGTCAGATCATCAACCATGCCTCAGAAATGGAGGACAATGCTGAAACTTGTTTCACTGGCCTTATTTTACACGTTTTTGCCTCTTGGACCCATAATGTCCGTCTGGATTGACATCTATGTACAGTCTGTTGGAAATGAAAAAAAGAAAATCAGTTTTAGTCAGTTATACTAAACTCAGTATGGTAATTCGCTAACATTCTATTAATCACCACATGTCTGCTTCAGAACGTGTGAGGAAGTGAAAACCTGTCCTGCGCATACAAGTGTAGCAACGTTTTGCACCACTTTGCCTGAAAGAGGCACAAAATCGAACAGAAACACCATGTTCTGTCAAACTCTAACTCAGAATCACCTGAAATAGCCCAGGAAGACCCATCTCCTAAGCCCCGGCCGCCATGCATCTGCAAATCGCAGGGAAATCGCTGGGGTAGGGCCGTAACGCTCACCTTAGTCTGCAATGGAAAAACCAAACCTCTGGGTCCCTGGTAACTGTTTATCCGCAGAATTCAATCATTTGTGCTTCACAAGAGGCCTTTAGCGGATAAAGACTGGATTACCAAGTCGGAAACATGAGGAAAATGTGCTTTACTTATCACTTCCTGTGCCTATGTCTGTCAGAAGCAAACCGCCAAGAAAGAAGCTTTCAAGATATGTTGATCTGTGGACCCACGCCTACATTTACCATCACACTTTGAAAGGATAACCGAAGGAATGGAATGCAATGCAATGCAATACATATTATTGTGATCATGATAAAAACACATGGCTCGGAGGTGGAATATGACACGGGATGTGTCATCCGTTTTCTCCTGACCGTCTTTGCTTGTTTCATTATACCAGGCGTCCCCTGTGCAGGGAAGTGCTTGTGTGTGTGTGTGTGTGTGTGTGTGTGTGTGTGTGTGTGTAATGGGAGGTTGAGGACGTGGGCTTGTGTAGATATGAGGGTTCGATTGTCATAAGGCCGGGAAATAATAAGGATATTGTGCAGGAAGGTTCCAGCAAACGAACCCCCCGCGTCGCTGCTCAGCTCACGCTTCCAGGGGGTCTTCATTAGAGCGTAGCCTGTCAGCGCCGCGGCCCTGTCGCCATTAGCTCCTCTCACTGTTAGATCCTCTCATTGTTAGCTCCCCTCAACGCTAGCTCCCCTCACCGCTAGCTCCCCTCACCGCTATCTCCCCTCACCGCTAGCTCGCCTCATGGCTAGCTCCTCCGGTCTCGCGCGCTGAGTTCCTCGGGTTTTGTGCTCCTCTCGGTGCGTGGCTTTGTACAAGGCTTAAGCGGTACGTCAGTTACGCCACCGACGAACAGAGAGCCAAATGACAGCCTTTAAAGGGCACCTTTTAACTCGGCGTCCAATTTAAAACGGACGGGCGGCGCTTATGCTAATTAGCCCGGGGAAAGGCAGCCTTGTCACCGCGGGTGTTGAAACCCACTTTTGTTTCGTTGTCGGTAAGAGCCGCCTGTCTCCGCCCGTGTGTCGAACAGCGGCCTTGCGGGGTTGAAGTAAAAAATGTGTTTTTCTACTTCTTGCGCGACATGAGCCTCTGATCGCACGAAGATCTAACGGCCGATTCCGAGCTCTGTGTGTGCTCGTGTGTGTGTGTGTGTGTGTGTGTGTGCGTGCTCGTGTTTGCGTGTTTGTGTGTGTTCGTGCGTGTGTGTGTGTGTGTGTGTTGCTGGGAAGGGCACTCTATCTTGGGAAAAGCCATTTATAGCTGCTGGGATTTGATCACAAAGCCCAGGGCTGCATTCTAACCTATGCTTTCACATCGCATGACGATGTTTGAGTCAACGTGTTGGCTGTACAACAATTCAACATCACATCTGTTCCCAGGAAATAGTTAGGCATGCAGTATCGTTTAATTAAAAAGTTGTTGGTTGTTTGCTAATTCCCGAAAGGGAATTACCAGCCAGCACACAGCACAGAGGAATATGCTTTTCAAACTTTGCTGAAGAAGAATTTCCTGTCTCGCTCTGTGAGAGATAGAGTTTAACTCTTGCGTGCCTGACCTCTTAAAGGTCTGGTCCGCGTATACGCTGATGATGTTATTTTTAGCTATACTTATGTCTAATGTCCTGTAGGACTGCAGAACTCCCAGTGACTGACACATCTAAAGATGAACATCGCGTCCCATAGGGTGGTACAGCAGATTGCAGGCTCAGTTAACCTGAGTGGATCGGACACACAGGAAAATGTGTATAATAAGTGAAATGTTTCTAAGCTGTATTTCCAATGTGATTGAGGATAGATAAGAGCTTTTTGTGGAGTGACTATGTGTTATTTTGTAGGCTAGCCAAATGGCTATGCTGGTACCAAAACAGGCTTGTTTGAATCTGTGTGTGTCTGTGTGTGTGTGTGTGTGTCTGTGTGTGTGTGTGTGTGTGTGTGTGTGAGCGTGTGTGTGTGCGAGCGTGTGTGCATGTGCGTTGTGCGTGTTTTTGTATTTACTCCCAAGCAGTATGTCATTCTGTCCATCTGACAGGGCATCAGTCTGTTCCTGTTCATGACACACACACACACACACACACACACACTGCCTGTGTACCGGGTCATTCACCAGAACCGGCCAACATTTCACTCCACAAGACGCACTGTGCAGAGGGAGGTCCAGACCCCCCGACACCAGCCCCTGCTGGGATGATGACACCTTGAGCACCCATAAACACGAACCCTGGTGGTGGTGGGGACCGCAGGACGGCCTTGGTCTGAGCGCGCTCTGTGCTGCCAAGCCCATAAAGGGCTCCGTTCAAAGCCACTACTTCCTGTTTGAGACGCTGTTTACTAATCAGTGGAGGGAGATGAAAAGAGGCACTCATCGATGGTGCCTCTTCCTCCTCCTCCTCCTCCTCAGCTCCCCCTCTAGAGTCATCGTCACGGAGGAAACAGGGTGATATGGGGCTGTGATTACTGCTTACGATGTTGTTGGCCCTTATGTGCTGTTAGTCGTCTGACAGATATGATGAATTTACGCTGTATTGTTGGCTTTTGGCTGAAGATTAAAATTGTAACGATAAATTTACGTCGATGGAGGAGGTTATATTTGTTGTGCCCTCGATGTGTGACTGTGTCGGACACAAAGTTTGTCAGTAGGTTGGATCCCAGTTGCAGTGAACCGTTCACTTCCCATAGATTTAGATAGAAAGCAACCCAAAACTAACCTTGGAACGGCTTCATGCTGATTGGTGGATGTCCTCTCCCAGCCCCGCCCACTTCCTCTTTACTTGGTATCCCTAAAGGGGGCCTTGTAGGGTGTTGTTGAACTCGGCCCGGAGCAGCCAATTGGCTCCCTCCAAGCCTGGCCCACTTCTATCAAGCTGACTCGTTCGCAGAGGTCTCTGCTCTATTGTGCATATTTCGGAGTTTGTTAAATATTTTGTTTAATAGATACTTTCTACATTATATGCCATCTTTTTCTATGTGGCTCCTATTTGGCTGCTATTTTGTGGCTTTCATTTGCATGTGATTGATTTGTGCCGTCTCCGTTCCCTCCTCTGTCTCCATTGTGTCTTCCAACCGGTGATGGCTAAACGCACCGTGACAGCACCCTGTGCGCTAGCTGACGGCTGAGGTTCACAGACGGGCCGCAACACAACCCCATCAATATCTCACAGTGCACCTGAAAGACTCCCCTCCGCCCTCCTACAAAACATAGCTCACTCATTGTCCCCCAGCGGCTTGGTCTTTCAGAAATGTTTCTCCAAAAACCAGACACAGAAACTTGTTGTTTTTCCTTCTTTAGTCCAGGATAGTCTCACTGTGTTTGTTTGACTTCCAGCCCGAAACTTCTGGGTTTAAGCCCCGATGACCACAGTCAACCTGCAGGCAGCCGTGACTAAGAGGCCCCTGACCCCTGCCTGCTCACAATGCCCCAGAAGTTAAAAGTCAAATACAACAGAAGTATAAAAAGTATAGTTTTGCCAGGCTTCTTTTGTTTTTAACGATGTAAGTTCACAGTGGATCCGAAAATGCTGATATCTAAATAAATACGACCATATGGACAAGTGTCCTACCTTCAGCTCTGACACCTTTGGCTGTACACCTGCAGTACCTGAACTCTCCGGGGTCGATACATTGCGTACACAAGGTCAGGAAGAAAACAAGAAAAAGCCTGGTGAAATCTCATAACATTTTGCCTTGGTAGGCTTCACGTTTTACTCTCTGGTGTTGACTAATGAACAGCACACAATTAAAACTAAATGTCACTGTGACAGGCTGAAGGAATTCGAAGTTGCTGCCAGCTCAAGGAGGGAATCAACAAAGTGTTGTTTTATCAAAACAACTGACAGGCGTTAGATACATGACAGGGCTCCAGTCCCAGACAAGTCGGTGAAACGATGTAAACAGCGTTTCCCGCCTGTTCCAGACAGGTGACTGCTTACACAGAAATAGCCTCACCCGCAGCACATTGCAGATGGCGTGTCTGAGGATGTTTTGCACACTAATAAGAAATGCGCTAGAGCTAGGAAAAAGCAGCCAGCCCTTATTTTCCCCCCCCAAAAAACGCTCACAGAAGAAATGAGTATCGACCGATGCCATGACCAGCCCTGCTCTTAACAGCCTTCAAGGATGTAGGACTAGACATCCGGCAATACCTATGAAATGACAAAATAGACGTCACGAAAACACCACTCAAACACTCTCACACCAACACACTCACACGCCCCAACACACGTCTCTCTCTCTCTCTCTCTCTCTCTCGCTCTCTCTCTCTCTCTCTCTCGCTCTCTCTCTCTCTCTCATAAACAACCCCTTCCTCCCCCACACACACATAAGCCTTAGGCCTCTGAATTGCTGAGCTATACGTTCCGCCATAATCTGTTCAAATCGTTACTTCAACTAACAGTGATGCGCTCTACATTTCTACATCACTCCACAGAGTAAAAATGTGGGCTAAGATATAGAGCACATGTTCAGCCTCAGACTTGCATCCAAAAGCGATTGAGGGAACCAATAAATCCCACACAGGGAATCGATAGTCTGTGGAGAGTATAGACAAGGCCAGTACAATAATCACTCAGTTGACCAACAAAAGGAGTCATGTGTGTACGTGTGTGTGTGTGCGTGTGCGTGCGTGTGTGTGCGTGAAGTGGAGTCGCTCTGTAATAAAGATTATTGATTATGTTGTTGATAGGGATTATGGTGTGTCTGTGTGTGTATGTGCGTTGCCCATGTTTCATAAGGCCAAATCTGTGAGCATGTATCCAGCCCATCTCTATTCAAGATGATTCCCTGAATTCATTCTTCTCGGCGCTGATAATGATATTCCTGAAACATCGCACCTCTGCACTCCACTCTGCATTCCCTGATATCTCCACCAAGAGTTTAGCACCCAACACATTTCGCTCACCCCAATAAAAAGGAGAGGGTAGCGAATGAGGAACAGGTCATCCGGAGGTACGGCTAACGACATTAGCCGCGGCATGGCGCCACATGCGACAGAAAAACGAGGAGGAAATGCAGAAGCAGGACTTAAGGGCGGGAGGCCGTTCTGTTCCTCCTCTACCGCCGTCTCTCAAAGGCCTCGTAAAGGCGCTGTGCAGTTTAATGAAACGCTCCTGCAGCTTGTATCTGCTCGGAGTTCAGCACACCCATAATCGGTGCCGGGGCTCACCGCGTGAAACGCTAAACAGAGTTCATCTCGAGGCGGCGTTTACGGGTCCGGTTTTGAGCGCCGAGAGAGCGAGCGAGCGGGCGGGCAGGCGTTGTCCCGGGGGTCCGACTGTGCTCCTGCCAAAACGCTGCGATGTTTCTCCCTCCGGTGGGACATAAGTGTCACATTAAGTGGAGTGGCACTTTGGTGGGACCCCGCGTTCCAAACCCGACGTTGATATTTTCGTACGGATGTGGCAAGTTTGATTACTGAGCAAACTGTGTCCATCACATCGGCAGTCTACGCAAGAGCACAACATTTGCGAAGGTAGCTCTGTCTTTTTGAAACGTTATACTAGCGCGGCACTTCTGTTCCAGGGGGAAAAAGCCCTCTTTGTCCTGCATTGGTGTGAGTTTGGACAAAATACTACTGAGTGTGCTGCTCTGTCTGTACCGCAGAGCAGAGCAGAGCACTGCACGGCATTGTTCATCGGTGACATATTCCCCTTTTTCTGTTCATACGAATGATCCGATGAAATAAATGACACATGAAGGCATGTATGTTCCCCAAGACACCCTCAGCGCCCTGCGTGCAGCCCAAGTGGTGCTTCCATGAAGAGGGTTGCTTCAGGTCAGGACCAGGACCCCCCGAAGCAATCCTCTGAAGAGGGTTTGCTTGATCCGTGATCCACTAGGTCTAACCTTGTAGATCACGGCTCAAGCAGAGCCCAGGAGGGTTTATATACGTGTGTGTGTGTGTGTGTGGGGTGTGGGGGGGGCGGTGCTGGCATCACCAGCCACCCCCCCCTCCTCCTCCTCCTCCTCCTCCTCCTCCACTGCTGGCGCTGTCTAGCGGGGAGTGAGACAGGTCTCCTGTGTGAGGCGCTGTCATGGGTAATTATGGCCCTCGACGACGCCGGCGCCCAAACACCTGGAGTCGGCTTTCAGCGCGCCGCATCGGTGTCGGGCTCTGAAGGACGTCCTCTCCGTCCAACCGATCGCACGCCGAAAACTAACGCAGAATTACGTAAACGCGGCAAGGGAAGAAAAAAAAAAGAGGAATATATTTTTCTTTGTTCATTTTTTTTTCCCCGATGCGTCGAACTGTGACCGATGTTCGAGGGAAACCTTTTTTTTTATTTTATTTTTTTCGCGCCCGACAGTTGTCTGGTGAACGACCGACCGGCGTTTTGCGTTTTGCCCACCAAGGTCGCTGGCGGTCGCCCGAGCGCGCAGCGGAGCGTGACTAGGGGGCCGACGGAACGGGGGTTGTTCCCAGAGTTGGGTGGGGGGTGGTGGGGGGGCGGCGTTGCTCGCTGGCACCAAGGCAGCACCGGGGAGCTGGACCTGATTTGACAGGTAGAGCGAGGAGGTCGTAAATAATGAGGGCCAGCCGCCGACCTTGAAGCTCCGGGGGGGGGGGGGGGGGGGGGGGGGGGGGGGGGGGGGGGGGGGGGGGGGGGGGGGGGGGG
>JAOTIX010000038.1:2914680-2917180 GCA_027123715.1 Gaidropsarus macrophthalmus
CTCCAGCTGGAGGCCCGGGGAGCGAGGCTGTGCGTGGATTGATGCCTAATGTCTGGGAGGGTCACATCTTCCCCCCCCGTCCGTCCATACCGGTGATCCAGTGCTTGTGGCTGAATTGGCTGAATTAGCTTAATTAGCCGCGTTAGCCCGGGCCTCGATCGAGCCCAGTGTGCGTGGATTGATGCGTGATGTCTGGGATACGGGGGTGATGCAGTGCTTGTGGTTCTGTTGACCCCTGGCAACCGGAATTAGCTGAATTAGCTCAATAAGCTATTAAGCTAAGTCCTCTCAGACATTACACATCAATCCGCGCACACCTCGCTCCCTGGGCCTCCAGCAAGGTGTTAGCTGAATTAGCTTATTAAGCTAATTCAGCTAATTCCGTAGCGCTTCAGGATTAGCTGAGTCCTGTAGCATGTAGCTTCACAGACGCGGCATGAGCAGACGGGGATCGCACGGGTCACCGATGCAAGAACATGGCAACAGTGAAAGCCTCAGTGTCCACTTGATGATGTAACGCTTGTGGCGTTACGTTTGTCACCCTAGCGTTGCGGTTGAGTAGATTTTGTTGATGTGCTTGGCTTCCGAGCCATGATTTGTTGTGATAATTCCCTTTTGATGTTACAATGAGTTGAACTTGTGTTGACATTTTGCACCGGTGACTTGATCATTTGTTCACGGTTGATGGCTCCTATGACCTTTGGCAACAGTCAGCGGAGAAAACAGGCAGGACGTATGTGCTGCTTGGGGACATATTGAATGTTTTCAGCAGATGGTACGAGCCACAGCAAATCCCTATAGACACACACACAGACACACACACACCCACATGCACTCACCCACACACACGTAAACACACACATCCACAATCAAACACACACACACATAGTCACACTCACATAGACACATGCACACACTAACTTGATCAGATCAATCTTGCCATGACAGCGTCTCCCATGGCGCCTGAGGTCCGAAACACGTTTGGTCTAAATTGGGACCTGACCCAACACCATTCTCTCACGAGGAAACAAGAAACTGTACCATTTGGAATGCAAACGCGGCCCCACTAATGCCTGCATAAATCCAGGTCTCCCAGTGGACTCACAATTGCACACACACACACACACACACACACACACACACACTCACTCTGCTCACGGAGTCGCGAGGACCTGCTTCTGCTGCAACATTTACTTTCTGCTTGGAAACACACATTTAACGCTAATTCCTTATGAGCGCGTTGGGATGGTGTTCATCAGTCATTGGGACGGTATTGCAACCTGTGTGGTTACAGAGGAGAAGGGGAGATGACAGATGAAACGGTAGAAGGATGACTGGACGGATGGAGGGATGATGGATAGATAGAATGCACAGATAGGAAAGGGGAAGTTCCTATGGATCTCCTAAAGCATTTGATGCAGAAATGGATAAAAAACGGTTGATATTCTGCCATTTGAAGGCCCTTCCCTCCGCTGTCAGAATCTTTAATTGACTGGAAAATAATTCTGTTCCACTGCTGGCAGCTAATTCTCCCCGCGCTTAGTAGGGATACACGGCAGCCCTTTTCTTAAAGTAAAGTGTGATGATCAAAACAGAACTTGCCTCCCTTTAACAACCACAAGCTGTCATGGCGTCGCGCCAAACATCAAATAGCACTTCCTCCTTTCCGCCGCTCATACCAGAGTCTTCCTGACGGTAGGATGTGTGACAACACTCAAATATAAATGATTCCCGATCATAACTATAAAGTGCTTTTTCTGCTGTAGCAAAAAAACACCCCTGAGTTGGAGTAGGTTCAACCAAACAAGGTGAAGTGTGCTTTGTTAGCTTGGTTTTCTTTGCAGGAGCAACCGTTTTGGGTGGAATAAAGCAAAGAATGCGTTTAGCGCTTTATTTCCTTTGAAAGCAGTGCACATTTTTGTAGCTATTGACACAGCAATGTCGATATACGGGGTGCTGTAAAAGGTCCTGCTTCTCTCGAGACTCAAGGTAAATATCTGGCAACCTTTTACTAACCAGATTGTGTATTTTTACGATGTGATCAAAAATATGCTTCCAATACATATCCAGCAAATCGGCCCCCGGCATACTGAAATAAATACAGGGGTATACGTCAAAAACTGTAATTTGCTTGTGTATTATTGCAATGGCATTGAACCATTTTTGACTTCTGAACCAGTATTTTGATGATAAATTTAGTATTGTTTAAGGGGGCCGTTTGAGGTTGTTATTTCAATCCTCTATGAAGGGTTGGGTCAACAGCAGTTCATTGATTTAATTTAATTCCGGAGAAGTCACCGGTTCAATAAATATTGGATTGTGATTGTTCAATACAATTCCAAGGTCGGGCATTATTTTCCAATAACGGGACAAATCTGCATTTTAACAGCTCTGAATCAATGCATTACGAATCCAACCACAGTCAAATGCAGATGTTTCCATGACAACGTAGCCAATATGCCCAAAGCGCCACAGAGGAATATTGTATTATTTCAGTTGA
>JAOTIX010000038.1:2919680-2927180 GCA_027123715.1 Gaidropsarus macrophthalmus
AGATTCTGATGCTCAGATTTCTTCACTGCAGCCATTTCTTTAGTTTAAAGTACTTTAAATGTGTGGCGGGGTTGCAGTGGCTCAGGGGGTCGAGCAGGTTGACCCCGGCTCCTCCTAGCCGAGTGTAGAAGTATATGATCAACCACTCACACACACATACACCTCATTGGCTCTTCTCTGTTCTCTGTGAGCTCCGCCCTCCCGCGTCCTGCCTGCAGGGGGAGTGGCGCTAGAGACAGCAGGATTATCAGAGAAACCATAGAATACATCCGCTCCGTACTCGGGACACAGTCAACAACGGAAGACAGGAACATCCAAACCGCTCAAAATATGTCAAAGGAATCTTAAGCAATTTGGATATCGTTTTTCGAGACTTTACAGAAGGAATTTAAATGAGCCATTGAGAACTTTGAAAGTAATAATGTGTGTGTAATTTCATATCCACACAATCCCTTTTACTATATTGACAACACAATTTCAGTCCTGCAGGGAGGAAGAGCTGCAGGACTCTGACAGAGCGGCCTGGCGGTCATGAAGCACGCAGGGCAGAGCAGGCCACCTGCGGGGCGATGCTGAGCAAACAGACAGGATGTAGCTGAGCTGCTATGTGAAGCGCTGCCTCAGAGAGAGCTCTTTGATTTCACACACACACACACGTATATATACCATGAAGATCCGATAGGGATGTGTCTGGAGTAGTGGGGAAGCCCACTATGTTTCCACCACCAGGTGACACTAGGATGGGAGGCAGCATAGGCCTCTGGTTCAGAGAGGGCTTGAGAGGAAGAAGAGAATTCTTCACGTGTGTGTGTGTGTGTGTGTGTGTGTGTGTGTGGCTATCACCAATACCGTATCGATGCCACATCAGCTTATCCAAGGCACAGATAAATGTGACCCACAAACTCCAGAAGGATTTCTTCTTGAAGTGTCCAGGTTATGTGTAGTTATGTCACTACATTCTGAAATGAACACATCCACAATGTTCCACACTTCAAAACCAATGAAGAACTGGAGACTCTGTGATGAGTTGGCATTTATTGTCTATTGCATTCTCAAATATCTCCATATTCTCTATTCCAAAATAAATATAATTCTCTCGACTAAAAAAATACTCTGACCCCAGAGAGAGCATTTGGATGAGACACAAGGAAAGACAAATGAAACGTTGATGGCAAAAAGTGAATGTTGGTTAAAATGAAATGTAATTTAATAATACCAATTGACAACAATTGTCCTGCAGCCAACGCAACAGAACAATGGAATGATTAATGTCACCAAAGTTTGACATTTCCTGCCCATTCTTTCGTATTTGCCTTCTGAGAGGAACGTTGGGGAACTACATCACATCCATCACATGCTACGGCTGCAGAATAACTCCTCTAGGATCCTGAGTCTGAGGGGGGGGTGGGGGGGGGTCAGGAAGTAGATTCTAGAAGACTCTAGACGATTCCGTATTTGGCCAGGTCGCTGAGCGCCATGTCCCCGAAGGCTTCCCACGGACACACCACCGTGATGTCAGTGCCAAGACCCTCCATGCCGGGGATGTCGTCCCCGAATCTGATAGGACGAGACAAGAGTGATGTCATGAGAACCCAACCATGGTAATGGTACTGAGAGTCTACACATGAAGCATTTCATGTTCTAGCAACAGATTCATTACACTTGTAAATGTTTGAAATATGACCATGAAAGAATGTTTCCATTATGCTAATTATGTTTTTATAAAGATTGCATTCACGTTGCATTCGTCGCTTAGACCCTAATTTGTCCAGATTGAAAAAAATAAAGTTTTCCTTCCCCCCCGCTCACCCCTTCTGGCCCGGCTTGGGGGCCCGGCTCTTGAAGGTCCGAGCGGCCCTCTGCTTGAACCTGGGAGGGGCCTTCTTATCAGCAGCAGCTGCCACATCGATATCCATTTTGTTTTTGATTCTGTAAAGTAACAGACATAACATCAGCATTAACCAGCTCACAGAAGATCTGTGAGTGAAAACCACCACAAGTGGTTCACTGCAGGGACGTCCAAGTGAAATGACGTCACATTAAACTGACATGCCATTTGAATACAGTTTGATTTGATGGTTCTCTCCATCCTGTCCTTGTGGATGTAAAAGTACCTGATGCTCTCAGTTGGAGCATTGTCCCTCCACATTGAAAACAGAAGGCAATACAACTCTTGGGTAAGACAGAATGGCTGTACCTCCACATGATCAGGATTGGCTATACGTCTGGAAACACGCCCTCTCCCATGAAAAGCATTATTCACTATTCATTTAATTTATTCCTGTAACTGACATTCATTAGGACAGCACTGTTTGCAATTCCTGGCACCTAATTTCCCCTTAATAAAGTTGATCTTATCTTATCTTCCAAGATGTTTTTTAATTTAACCCATTATGAACCAAACTTACATTTCATACAAAAATATCTCGGCAAGTTAATTTAGTCTACTTCAAGTTAATATAGTAAATCGAAGTTAATTTAGTCTACTTCATGGAGTAGTCCGTTTCTATGTCTTTGAGTTGTAATCGCTAGCCTGATGACGCTTTATACTAAAAGTATCCTGGAACGTTTTCAGCATGCAAAGTCACTGTTTAATATAGTCAATATACATTATAGTCAATATTAACACTCAAGAGTTAAGCTAAGAATCCATGAGACGAAAAGACTTGGCGGTTCAGATGTCCTCTTACCTGTGTGGGGAGGAGGAGCCTGTTGTCTTTGTCTCCAGGTAGGTGTCTCTGTGTGTCAGCCCGACGCTCACCTGGCGTTTGGCTTTATACTCCCTCAGGGAGGGAGGAGGGTGAAGGAGTCCGTCCACTCTTAGACAGATTAACAGAATTAGCCACATAATTGGTACTGATATAAAGCAGTTTACCCTAAACATGTACTCAGATAATTGTCTTAAGTGGCCAGCATATGTGTAATCCCTAAACACACAGTGGCTTTATTCTGAATAATATGTGTGTGTGAGAGAGAGAGAGAGAGAGAGAGAGAGAGAGAGTGTGTGTGTGTGTGTGTGTGTGTGTGTGTGTGTAAGAGAGAGACTGAGAAACATTTGGCCCAATGGAGTTAAAGACGGTGGAACAATGTACAACTCAAACTGAATGTGGCTAACACCAAGTGCATGGTGGGTAAAAAGTCAAGTCCCCTTCAATCTCCGAACCAGAGATGAACCAGGTCACTTTGTTTAAGTCCCTTGGCTCCCAAATAGAGCAGACCCTCTCACGGGTGGACTTAGTTTATAAATAAGTCCAGCACAGACTGTTCCCTCTGGGGAAGCTGCGGAGGTTTAGGACAGCAGGACCAGACTGATAATACTGAACAAAAACACAGGACACTAACGTATTGACGTTGCCTACGCACTTTACATTTTTTATTGAGTCTGATGACTGATCCAAGTGTACATGTTTCTGCATTTTTGTAAAGTAATGGTTGGGTTTTTCAAACTGAAACTGAAGACTAATACTTCTTGACAATTAATTGCGAGTTGACCACTTGCTGACAACTCTAAAATAGCTTACTATTTAAAGTGTAAGACTGAAGTAAACCCAATAAAAGAAACATTGAAAGAAACAAAGAAAACGTGTGAGAGCTATATGGATAGACAACAGCACAAAGTCTATCTAAGGCACAGGATACATCCTGTCCCACAGTTCAATTGGTTTAATGTTGCATAACAACCGTACACTTCCATGCTACCGAGACAACATGTAACTGCACACAATGTACACTAGAGGGAGATCAAGATTCTTTTAATCAGCCATTATGTGCACAACCTTTTCCATAACAGATCGCAAAATCAAGTCACCCCCTTTTAAAAGAGTCAACAATATTGGCAATGCAAATCCTATTTTTGTGCAAACTGATGTAACGCAACCTTAAAAGAAAAGCAATTGAAAATCTAAGCTAATAGCTCAGCTGTAGCCTGAAAATCAGAGGGTTAGGGGCGGGCTAACCCTAACCCTCTGCACACCAAACATGAGAGTTTGCTCGTAGGTTAACCGATAGTGGTCTGCAACATCTAGGTGGACGTTGTTTCTTTAATTTGATCAGCATGTACAGGGTCTACATATGTACTGCTACTGTTAAAGGTCCACTATGCAAGTTTGGCCATTCCTTCGCTGTTTTCTGGGTTTGCACCGTATTTTTTACTACAGAGCTCCCCCTGCAGCTTCGGAATATATATTTTACAACACTGTCATTGACAACGCCCCCCGCCCACTTTGACGCCAGCCATGAGCATTTGTTTTCAACGAAGCCTGGTCGACTGATCCATGATGAATACAGCGATCCCCTCTCTACTCGCTGTTTATATCCATGATGAATACAGCGATCCCCTCGCTGCGCGCTGTTTATATCCATGATGAATACAACGATCCCCTCTCTACTCTGTGTATAGCTGGTCGACTGATCCATGATGAACACAACGATCCCCTCTCTGCTCGCTGTTTATATCCATGATGAACACAACGATCCCCTCTCTACTCTGTGTATAGCGAGCCGCTCTGTGTTTGGGGGGGGGGGGTACTGCCGTAAAGCAGTTCCAAACTTCGCGCAATCCGACACTTCCGCTGAGTCACGTCCGGTTTCATCGCGGACCGGAGAAGCAAACTATTATTATATTATGGGGTATTATGGGGTGGAAGAAGAGGGAGTCATTAAAGAGTTTGCGCTCAGTGAGTAACAAAGTGTCTATGTGTGGTTCATATTACTTATATATATCTCCTTAATTCATGAGTAAAGTAGAGATATAGCATACGTCTCTCGCCTTGGTGTGTTCTCTTGATCGCTCTGGCGCGCAGCGCTACATTGCTAGCTTTTAGTTTGGCCCATTACATTCATATGGTCCCAAACAACACGGTATCACGTGATTTTGTGCTCCTACTCACGAAAACGAACCTCTATTGAATCGTGTCTCGGAGCACAATTTCCGGCATTTTTCGTGCCTACAGCACAAAATGCAGTCCAGCACGAAAATACTCTTGGGACAATCTGGCAACACGATTCAATAGATTGAGCACTAAATCATGTGATACCAGGTTGCGTAAAACATATACATTTTCCGCTGTGGACCAACGTAGTTTCACTTAATTCTGGCGTGAGACTGGTATCCATAATATCCACACAGCATTTACCTTTAGTTGCATTGTTGTTTTGACGCATACATAGAAGGTGCGCTGTACAATCTGAGAAAAATCTAAGAAAAGCTCCCAATCGCAGAAAATTGGCGTGTTTCATTTTGTGTCGCCATACTTGTTTAACTACTCACGTAACTGTATTTAAATAGGGAAAACGAGTGCCTGGTCGCTTCTAACTTCACCCCCGTTTGGGACCGTAGGAATGTAATGGGCCAAGCTAAATGCTAACAATGTGATCGAGTGCACGCACGAAGGCGAGAGAGCTATGTACTAACTCGTCTAGGATCAGGTAAGAACACAGTTCAGTATGAAAAAACCGTGGCGTGTTCCTTTAACCTTTGAAATGAAAGTCAAGTAAGCTAAGAAAGTTGCATAGCTCCTCTTTAACGTTTGTGACTGTCTGGTTCTGACAGCACGATCCCCAAGCTCGGCCCCCTCGTGGCCTTTGAAACCTTTACTAATGGATCACGAGTGCCGTTTGTCGAAGTTCAACTGGTTAATAGGTTAACAGGTTGGATAATACACTTTGAAACAAACTAAAACCCATTACTGTATATTTGTTGAGAATGTATTTTAAGTTGGATTCTTCACAAGCTCACTGAAATGGCGGTTAGGGTTAGGATTATTTTAAGGGAAAGATTGTTCACTACTGAAAACTTCCAAAAGTGTCCGGCAATCTTCCGTCCACACTGTAGGTAGAATCTTATGCACATCAACTTATACCAGACCAAGGTCTATTGTTATTGCATTATGTCAAAAGGACACTATTCTCCCAGGGTTGTTTTGGCTTCTGTCTAAAATCACAAATCCAATTTGTTGTTCTAAAACTGAACATATCGAATGAAAACAAATCAAGAGCTCCTTTTGTGTAGGGTTAAATATATTCATTTATTCATCATTTCATATTAGACTTTATCATCGACAGCATAAAAAAATAGATGCATATAAACTATACTGTATATAAAAAATCCCTCCATTCTCTATGCATGCATACAAAGGTGTCCAGAGTCACAGTAGAGATCAAACAAGAGGATGTGGGTGGAAATGATCACCAGACCAATTGAATTCATGATGATCCGTTATGGGATGCATTAGAGACGTACGTTACATTTAACCTCAGCAGCCCTCAGGACAGAGGGAAATATTCCACTTCTAGAATCATAGGAACAGGAGGCAGACTCTAGACGATTCCGTATTTGGCCAGGTCGCTGAGCGCCATGTCCCCGAAGGCTTCCCACGGACACACCACCGTGATGTCAGTGCCAAGACCCTCCATGCCGGGGATGTCGTCCCCGAATCTGATAGGACGAGACAGGAGTGATGTCATGAGGGCACTACCATGAGGCGTGTTGTTTGTCTGTTAGTCTGTTCTTAACAGACTAATTACATCTACAAGCTACTTCAATGCTAGTGTGTGAGACTATTAACATGTTCTCTAGGTACGGCTTCCCCCCCGCTCACCCCTTCTGGCCCGGCTTGGGGGCCCGGCTCTTGAAGGTCCGAGCGGCCCTCTGCTTGAACCTGGGAGGGGCCTTCTTATCAGCAGCAGCTGCCACATCGATATCCATTTTGTTTTAGATTCTGTAAAAAACAGGAGATATCCCATCAGCAATCAACCACCAGCACACAATAATCCATCCATCCATCCACTCTCTTCCGCTGATCGGGGGCCGGGTCGCGGGGGCAGCTGCTGGAGCAGGGACACCCAGACTTCCCTCTCCCCAGACACTTCCTCCAGCTCTTCAGGAGGATCCCAAGGCGTTCCCAGGCCAGCTGGGTGACATAGTCACTCCAGCGTGTCCTGGGTCTTCCTCAGGGTCTCCTCCCGGCGGGACATGCCAGGAGCACCTCCCGAGGGAGGCGTCCCGGCATGTTCCCGTGGCTACAGTCACCGTCCGGGGATTGGGTCGCCCGGGCCCCCGCCCACAACTGCCACCCAAATCACACAGCACCGTCCCCTTCTGGACCCTCCTACAGGTGGTGAACCCACTGGAGGGAATTTCATCCATTAGGGGCTTCTGAACCAATTGTGAAGCACACAATAATCATGTGTACTTTTTAGAGTGACATTTTAAATGTACACAAAATCTGTCTTTAAAATAAGTCTTGCCAGCTCTCAAACACGTTGCCTTTACTTCAGATGGTTCATAGAAAGAACAACTCTGTAATTGACTGTCTAGGTTCCTTTAGGTATAAGGTCTCGTCGTCTTGTGTTTTACTTGGCTTGCATGAACTAGGAATCTGCCCAATAAGGGTTAATTGAAGCTGAAAACTCCAACAAATAGCAGTCTGCAAAAACTATTTTTTTGTTTAATAGAGAACAAGATGCCTTCTGTTTTTACAGACTATGAACCACAGCGAC
>JAOTIX010000038.1:2947158-2958473 GCA_027123715.1 Gaidropsarus macrophthalmus
CGGAAAACAAGCTACCAAAAGTTGTACAGGCGAAAGCACGCAACGGCAGATGTGGCAACGGCAGATGTGGCAACGGCGAGCAGGCGGGGTACCTTGTCAAACTGGCACACGATCACGTTGTCCGTGTCGAAGGGGTCAGGGACGTACTGCTCAGTCACATCGTCCCCCGAATCTAGAGGATCCTAGGGAAGAGTCAAACACGCATCTTAAATAAGTTATGGGGCTGATATAGGTGATACAAGTGCAAGTTAAGGGCTGATAAACATGTTTAGTTGGAACAGCTGAAAATAGCAAACAATTGTATGGCAACATGTTCAGGCATCAAAATATAAGCCAGCCTAAAAATGCCCTCAGGGAAAAGAATAAAGGGGAAAAAGCAGACCCACACCAGTCCATCCATACCAGTTCAACCTCCTCAACAGGCTCATCACTGCCACTGCTGGAAGAGGGACTGCTTCCATCAGCTCCCTGCATGGCCTGGGCACTGATAATGCCCAGGAAATCATTATCTTCCAGGGCGACATCATCTTCTGCCTCAGTATCAGAGTTGTCAAACGGACCGTCGAGTTGAACTATGTCCGACAACTCTGGAAAGTTGTCAAAACCCGACTTGATGGAAAAATCAGAGGGGGAGGAAAAATCAGAGGGGGAGGATATTCAAATGACTGTACAGTAACCTCGCGACCGCACTGACCTTAAGGCAATACAGATGTACATGAAAATCTAACGACCTTGTCAACAGCCTTGTTCAGCTCGTTTTCGATCACTTCCTTCAGGATATCGTCGATGTCTTTGGACATGCTGCCGGCGGGGGCCTGTGCCAGAGTCTCCAACGTCTCCATCCGAAGGTCAAGGAACTCCATGAAAGGCGGTTCCTGGACCGGCTGGTTCCCCCCAGCCACGCTGACCTCCGGTGGAGCAGGCCTGTCCTCAGCAGGGGGGACTTGAGTATGCTGGGACGCCACGTCGTCCTGATTTGGGCCACGAGGTAAAGTTTTGGATGAGTCCAAAGCCGGCGGCAGTGGTGGTGGCGCCTCCGGAGGAGGGAGGGTGTTGACCGGCCGAGCGGCGGCGGCCGGCTGAGGGACACTGGTCCCTCTACACCCGATCGTCTTCTGAGCGGTTTGAGGGAAGGTGGGGCGGCCGCCAGGACCCTGGGTAACCACTACTGGAATGTTCACCTTGTAAAGGTGACCTGGGGAAAACGGAAAGGAAAGGTTGCCAAATTGGCCCGTGGAAAACAAAATGTGGTCCTGTAGAAGATACCCGATTAAATGGCTTACCCGAGGCAGTTTGCAGAGTGACCCCAGCTGGTATTTGCACTGGGTAAGACAAGCCAGGAGGAAGGGAGAATGTGGCCAGGGCATCTGAGACTTTCTGTTTAATGCCAGACAATTGTGCAAATAGGTCATTTTCTTCCCATAAAATTAAGATCAAGATGCACTTATGACTTAACTATATTTACATATTAACAAAAAAATTGCAGGGTACAATCATGGCCCATCGCATTATCCAATTGTCTCATCTAATATTAAATGACAATTTGGAACAGTAATTCAACAAAATGTGCAGATGTTTCACATTATTTGTCATTTAGTTACTTTAAATGCCTGGATTACATGACATAAAATGGAAAGAACATTTTGCTTTTTTACCACTTACTTTGAAGGGGAAATGATGAACATTTTGACTTGATGGTATTCCAACTGAAACTGAAGTTGTACCGTATGATTATAATTCAACAGCTGATGATTCATTCATGTTCAACCATGCACGAATCCTGTCACGTTAATCATCTTCAAGAAACCAACAACATATTTGTTGAAAAGACAGACTTTCTCCACATCAACAGGTTGGGTAGGTTCCCCCAGGTGTACCTCTAGGCCTGCGGTCCTGATCTGAAGCGTTGTAGTTGGCTGGGAGCTTCAGCACAAACTTTGAATGGGTGATGTTGTTATTCCACAAGTCTTCTAGCGCCTTCGACTGCAACACCTTTGACGCCCAGATCTGTGGAAAAGACGCCTCAGTGTACAATAGCGTCTTGCTCGTTTTCGACACACTCGTGGATTTATCAATTCAATCATTCAGACTCACTCGTTTCAAATCGTCAAGGACTTCGTCCTCAAGTCCTTCTTCCAAAATAATGTCCCGCACATTTTCAATCACATCTTCAATAATGGACATGTATAGTTTACCCTGAGAAAGTAATTTCATATTAACTCAAATGAGCACTAGTCACACATTTCAGTAGACGTAAGAATTGGCAGGCAACGTCAAAAAAGAGCGAGTGCTTACCACGGGTCCGGAGTTTGACAACATACTGTGCACATGAACTACCTTAATATCCACTTTGTACACTGTCACAAATTACTCCGCTGAAAACATCCAGGGGAAAAGCTGCCGTTGCATTGCTTTATTCAGACAGGTGGAACGTGCCAATCAATAATTGATTGTTAACACTTGGGGCCGCGTGGCTCTGCAGCATAAGGTCAGGGGGCGACGGGCGTGGTGTTGCAGAACAGCGCCAGGGGGCGCGGTCCTGCAGAATAGCATGCAGAACTAGACATGTCGGTTATGATGTCCGACACGTCTATGGTCCGACATTTCCTGAAGAAGATGCGTGGTTGCGCCAACTTGTCGTATGTGCATGTTCCTTGCCCATGCCATCGGTCATGCTGGCAGATCGACTTGTTCACGCTTTGAGTGGGGGTGATTTGGGAATTTCCATATAAAATATTAATATTCAAAGTATGAATACATATTAAAGTGTGCAACATTTACCCCCTAAAGCTAATACGCAATGCAATATGTGTGATTTTGAGGATTGGTGTGAATATTTAAGCTCTAAAACTTGAGGCCCACCTATTTACCTAAACTTAGGCAGAATAATAATAAGTATAACAATACTGCATAACCACACTAATAAAACCCCACCAGAATGGCAGCAAGAAATCTCCCTTCTAAGCAAAGATGGGTCCGTATCTCAGCCTAGGGGCTCCGATCCCGCTGGATTCAACGTTGCTGCACTGGGGGGGCCTGGGGGAGGCGTGGTGCAAATATGGGACTTTTCGCAAGGACGACCTTGTCCCCCTATGACGACGCCGCATCAACAGTTCCAGCCAGAGAGGGACAACCATCTTCCCGGCCAGGAGCAGAGGACGCTGACTCCCACATTGTCCGACCTGCTAACCCAAATAAAGATCATACCCCGCAATGGCAGTTCATCTTTAACAGCAGAATATTGTATTTCAACCACACCCTGTGCTCGTTATGCATTTGCTCCCCTCACCACCTTTGCTGCTTCATGACTGTGGTGCAGCGGTTGAACGGTGTAGTATAGCCTGGGGTTCATCTGCGTGCTCGTGGCGTTCCCCTGAGCTTCATGCGCTGGGGCTGGGGACTAAGGCCTTACAAAGGCCTCGTGTACTAGTTCCCAAGACCCCGACTTTACCAGCCCCCCTCGCAGTAGAGCTGCGGTTGGTCGGGTAACCAGGGGTTTGCCGTTTCCTTAAAAAGAGCAGGACGTTCCCCTGCACTTCATGAGTGGGACTCGGTACACTGGCCCGAGGCCTCGTGTACTAGTTAGTACCCAAGACCCCCACTTTTATCCCCGTCTCCTCGGACTGAGGGTGATAGCTCGTTAAGAAAACCTTGGAGGTGGGAACACCATGAGAAGGTAGCATTGGATGGGGCAGGGGGGAACATGGATCTGCAACTCAGCCCAGGGGGTCCTATCACACTGCCGTCGACGTTGCTGCACTCGGGGGGCCATGCCGCATGCGTGGCGCGAATATGGGAGGTTTTTTATTTTTTTTTGGCGGGGGGGGGCTTTTCCAGCTTTTATTGATCAGGATAGTAGAGAGAGACAGGAAATGGGAGGCAGAGAGAGGGGGAATGACATTGCAGAGAGGGCCGCTCAGGACGGGATTCGAACCGGGGCCGCCTGCAGAGGACTATAGCCTCGATATATGGGTCCGGTCAGGTGCTCTACCATCCGAGCTAAACACCGGCCCAAATATGGGACGTTTTTATGTTTTGGGTGTTAACCTCCGTCGTCTTTTCCGCTCAAAGCCCCATCAAAGATGGGGGTCGCATGGTGCGAATATGGGAGTTGTTTTTTTGGACCGAAAAAACACAAAGGGGTACCCTTGTTGTTGTTTTTTTCAAACGGCACTCAAAGATGGGTCCTTAACTCAGCCCAGCGGGGTCCGATGCCGCTGGTTTCAACATTGCTGCGCTGGGGGCGGGGGGCGTGAATATGGTAGTTTTCCTTGCCTTTTGCCCGAAAAACACAAAGGAGTCCTTCCCCCTTTCGTCGTTTTTCAAACGCCACTCAAAGATGGGTCCTTAACTCAGCCCTGGGGGGTCCAATCACGCTGGATTCAACGCTCCGGTACTTGTGGAGTCCTGCCGGAGATGGTGTGCCAATATGGGAGTTTTTTTTATTTTTTTGCTCTATAAAAAACATAAAGACACATTTCTTTGGGCAAAAAAAATTTAAAACTTCCATATTCGCACAAGTCTCCAACAGAACATTTATTATGTTTACAAAGGGGGCAGGTCTTTAGATGGACATACAAAAGCAAATACTGACATACATATATTATTATTATTTTAAAATATAAAGTGCTAGACAAAGGACATGTAATATTTTGTAAAATGTTAAGACTAACTGAGCCTTTGTAAAAGGAAACAAAATTGGTACGCTATAATGGTACAAAAGCTACTATCATGTGATTAGATGAATTTGACTCCATGAGCCATTTTCCTCTTTGAGCGCTGGATCTGGCAAAAAGTTCACTGTGTCATACAAGCGGACTGCTTCTCTGTGTCCGTCTCGATCCACTTCTTTTCAATTTCCACCTGAAAAGCCAGATCTCAGTTAGTAATGTAGTAGCCTCGCTTCTAGACAACTTGGTTGGATATTGAATTTTGTTAACATCCTAGGACCGGCACTACATCACACCTTACCTGACAATGATACCGGGTCCAGCTAGTGATGTGTTTCTGTGGCTGGATGTCGTTTACAGTGCCCAGTGACCTGATTCTGGTCTGGGATACGACCGCACCCATGATCTCACATTCCATGGTGGCAAAGGGGTACCAGTCGTTGGGGATCTCCTGGTCAGAACCAAGTTCCAGCTTGCAAGACAATGAGTGAGGATGATCAACTGCTGTGAGAAAAGAAAAGAAAAAGAGTTGCAGTTACTACACTTTACCACTAGACGGCAGACAAATCTGATTAAAGTGCTTGGCCAAAATGTCATTCCCTAAAATGTAATTGAGTTACTACATGAAAGCTAAGCCTAACTTTTCGATTCCTGGACACACTGGTGTGTGTGTCGAAATGTGTTTACATTTCCATCAAGTACATTGTAGTAGTCTTCTTACCGGTATTTTTTGCCGGAAGCCTGTCAATCCTCCAGACGATAGCCGA
Source organism: Gaidropsarus macrophthalmus (assembly GCA_027123715.1). NCBI lineage: Eukaryota > Metazoa > Chordata > Actinopteri > Gadiformes > Gaidropsaridae > Gaidropsarus > Gaidropsarus macrophthalmus. The sequence continues at coordinate 2,952,596 of JAOTIX010000038.1, forward strand.
ATGTACATTCTCGTACTTCACTGTGCCATGAGACACATGCATGACCGGTTGGGACTCCTCTGCCCGGACAGCGCCCAAACATGCGTTCCTATTCATGCGGGCCTTCAGTGACCTCTGACGCAGTAGGGCCACAGTTTGGGACACTTTGACCCAGTCTCCCGGCACCGGTATCCAAATCACTAAGTTCTCGCAGAGTGGCTGAGTGTCACTAGCTGTGGCAGAGCTGGGGAAAGTCGTTGATACATTCAGGAAGGCCTGCAGCTCCACATAGGCACCCTGCACCATGACAACGGCCTTCACGGAGAATGGCAGCTCGGTGCAGCCCAGTACCATGGTCTTGTATCGCATCAGCTCCACCCTGCATGCATCCGGTGGGGAGAACTTAATGAGTCGGGACCTCTGGAACTCCATCTCGTTGATGCAGTTGTGGAAGTGGCAGTCGGTGATCTCCATCCAGGCCTCTGAGTCCTCCTCGTTACTGTAGCTGGAGTCAAAGCGGAGGAGTCCCAGGTCGTTCAGTGCAAGGAAACAGTCTGCATCCCCATTTAGAAAGGCCAAACAGTGGATCTGTGTGAAGGCTGCACGGTCGATGACACCCCCTGCCTTATCCAGCTGTACCCACAGGTGATCTGTTATCTGCAGGGCGAATTCCTGCTCCTCATAGTGTCGACGGGCCTGGTGAGGTACGGGCAGCCTGAAGATCTCCTCCTCAATGGATGCCAGCAGGTCCTCCATGTCGCTGTGCTCCATGGTGCCAAACTTCAGAAGTTGTTCCACCTCAGCCTCATGCGTCACCTCCAGCTTGGGGTGGTAACGCTTCTTCTCCGTGTAAGAGAAGTGCTCCACCTTGACTGTGAGGATCTTCCGGGACTCACCGTGGCTCTCCAGCTTAGGTTCCGACGGCCGGCAGTGTGCAAGGAGCTGGAACTCCTTGAATGGCTTCTCGAGCCCTCTCTCGTAGTACATCTGGAGCACTCCCCCAGCCAGGAGCCGCAGGTAGATTGGCCCCCATTGGCGAGAGGACATGCGGTTCTTCTTCTCCGGAATCCGGAGCAGCAAGGACCAGCCGTCTCTCTTCTGGCCGCGGAACAGACCCTGGGGAACGAACTGTGTTGTGGCCTCCTGTGACAGCCTGGTTTTTAGCGTGGCTTTGCAACTTGCCTCCCTGTCTCGGTCTCCTTCCGACTGCTCTGTCCCTGCTCGTAGGCCCTCTAGTTTGTGGCAAATGTAAGAGAACGAGTTTTGAAGCTGGTCCCGTTGCGGGACACTGCCATCTTTCGTCCGGATGAAAAAGCGAGGTGGGGCATTGTCACATTCAGAGTCTGAAGAGGAGCTCTCTGGATCCACACTGTGGTTGGCTCCTCCCCAGAAGGGGTTGAAATGTCCAGGGTTCTCCTGCAAGGAGGGAAAGGGACTTGGTCCCTCTGACGTCTGACTGCAGGCCTGTGGGCTGCTCCCTGTGCCCGGGGAAGAAGTAGGAGACGTGCTGGAAACATTCTGTAGGGGCTCATTCTTTTCCTGTGTCCTGAGGGCAAAGTTGAATGGGGAAGCGGTACTTGGGATGGTGCTCACAGGAGTGCAAAAAGGCGTGTTGCAGGGCACACAGGCTCGTCCATTGGGACTTAGCGGTAATTGTGGGGACTCCAGGAAACCATTGAAGCTCCATGAGGTGTCTCTCACAGATGGGAGCTCCAACTTGAGGCCATTAGGGCGGGGCACTGATCGTTTATTGGGTTGTCCTGATGATGACAGTGACTTTTGTGGCGAGGAGATAGGCGTGTTGTCCTCCTCAAATGTTACCCAGTTTGTGTTGTTTGTGGAACACATCACTGGGGTTATTTAGGAAGCCAGATGTTATCAAATCTTCCTTCCTTGGGAGGCTCAAACCTGTTTAACCGGACCTCTGTAACAAAACAGGCCAGGAACATCAGTTATTATTGTTGTTAACAATACATTAAAGCTTAGTCTAAACAAAAAGAGAGCACATATAGAAGCTAATTGCTGACTAGAATTGTGTGGGATTAAGTGGATCACTCAGGAGATGTTAACATTCTGTGGAAATCAGCTCATCTCTCATTGACAGCAGCAGTCCTTGAATGTAAAATGTGAGCATTGCAAAATAATGTAGCATATGAAAATACTGAAATATGTTCAGGTTGATCGACCAGCAGAATCTAATTAAATATGAGTAATGTTCATATTAAACTAAGAGAAAACATTTTTTCCTCCCTCTATTCGCATGAGACTAGTGGTAGCTAAAAGTAATCTTGTGTCATCATCCAGGCATTAAGTCAACTGGAGAACTAAGTTACTGCAGCTAGCATTACACCAAACTAGTTTGGACTGAGCACAGCAAGTAAGTCTATTAAAAGCTATAGCAGCATAGTTATTGTAGTTCTGTGGGGTAGAACTGTTGGACTGGATACAGAAAAGATTGGTCTCTGTAGCTTCATATACACTGTATAGACCATGTGTTATTCTTCATTGTCATTGCTGGGCCAACATGATAATCTGTATTTTGATCCTCTTCCAACACCTCTCATTATGACACCTAACAGAGAGCAACATCTCTGTGAATTTGAATATAAGGGAAAGAAATAATTGGAAGACTCAAAACCACAATTACAGCCTTGCTCCCTGATCACAGCTATTTATTTCATGGTGAAGACAACCAGAGTGCAAGTAGCCCCTCTCTCTATAAATAACGGTGGAACGGAGGAACTTCAAGATAATGGGCTGAACAGACAGAATGTTTCAGCTTCACTCTGACAGATGAATCATTCAGATCTGTCCATGTTTTGGTACACTAATGGTACTAGTTCTCTGTTATGAAAAGAGTGGAGGGAAAATATGCTTTTCTGAGTTAAAGTTGAGTTGATGCTACAAGTATCAGGAAGTGATGTGATCCAACAAGGGTATCTCAGTTTGGAAGATCACAGTCAATGTCAACTCCAGCTTTTATGTGTAAACTTTTAAGAGGACTATAGCCTTTTTGGCCATCACGTTGAACTCTGCTGATGACAGGGAAGGAATTCCACACATTCCTTTGGGACAAGCTGCTTTTCACACAGGAAATACCACCAGGCTTTTTTATGAGATCTGACAGCAAATATGTGGTAGATTGTGTGTTTATCAACTCACTTTAAGATATCTAATCTTGAGCTATTCAAAGCATTGATGCCTTTCATTGCATAAGGCTACGAGCAGATGACCAAGAAAATCATTTATAAAATACTAGAAGCAATCCCAGGCCGAGGGCTAGTACAGGTGTGCATTCGTTTTTTGAGAAGAGACCCATTCCCTACAGGACATAATTATGTGTTTTAAAATGAAACGAAAAAGAAAATGACCGCATGTAATCAATGGCATGTAAACTAGCGGAGAGCCAATGTAGCTGCCTAGATGCTTCCTGTATTGCTTCAAGGCTTTGGCAAGCTGGTTCTTACTCAGTTTTGCTGCAAACTGTGATTTTTAATTACAACTCATACAGGCCTACTGGACGTTGATCACCGTTATAATGCCAGCGTCGTTGTGACGGGCTTTATATTATAGTTAAGTATTCATTCACACATAGGATCACTGTGTTTTAATCCCACTGTTAGTTTGTGTTTGGGTAAGTAACAGTTAGTCGGAATGTAAAGAACAGCCTCATTCCCTGGAGCGAACACTAACATGTTTTCCTGTTCGATAAAAAAACACGATTGACTCCAGCACTTGTCTGAGCTGTAAGGACAACAAAATAACGTTCTAACCTACGTATTTAGCGAACTTCCGTTGACTTATTTAAAATTGCACTCCTGCATGCCTTACGCAGTCATTTGACCATTATGTATGTTTACAGGGGCGTTTTAAAAGTCGTGTGTGATCTGTAAGCTTCTTGGTAGGCCCGTGATGATGTTTCCTAACTTCTGGTGCCGAAACGGTCCATTGTTTTGCGAGCGAAAACTTCGAGTTCGTTATTATGATGCGTCCGACGTTAAGCGCGCGACGTTGTTGCACGAAAAACCAATGTCGGGCGATTGAACCATATCTTACTTTAAAATGCACTCATTCCAACTTTGTGAGACGAGAGTCAAACGCGCCAAGTGAAGGAGAAGGTGAAATACTCACACAAAAACATTTGCACGCCACATTCAGGACATCAGGGCTTTTTTTTCTGTTGACCGGCCACGTCTGATTTCGGTCGGTGCTCGTCAAAATGGCAGAGCGCAAAAGCTTCGTAGTTGTAATAACCGTAGCATTTCCCCCCTCCGCACTCGGTGTTGTAACGGGACAGCCCTGTCATGGAATGAACGGGGGAGGATGCCCTCCCTGCACCTCCCTGAACCCTATGTTCTCCCTATGACCCGTTAAAGAGACAGGGGACTGTTAAAGGGAAAACGTATTGTGAACAGTGAGTTGTGCTACTGCACAACTCACAACTACTACAGAGTCTGCTTTTGTTGACTTGACTTTGCGGACTCGCAGTGGGATTAATAACAATCCCCTTCATGTTTCCCGTTCTCTGTCACGGGGTGCTAGGACAGATTGAAGAGATTGACATAGATCCACGGGAGGAGGGCGGCTGATTCATGGCCATGTCCCTCAGAAATGACAAAGCTGTGAAATAAATAATAAGAATAATTGCATGTTAGACTGCAATGCAGTGCGGATGTTATACACAGATATGGTCCTTCAATGGTGAAATTGCCTGATTTTGGAAATGTACTTATGGAAGCTCACTTGACAGCTCTTCAGAACATAAAGTTGAAATATAGTTGATTAACATATACTTAAAACATATCCTGCCGTAAACTCACTAGTGGCTTCAAACAAAACGAGGCACAATGGATTCAACGATTTAAAATGTATTTTTATTCAAAATTACCCTTTTTTATCCATTCACGATGGAGCATGACATTATACACAAGAGTTTAGTGTACGTCCATACTCCCTTTGGTGATAAAAACTGACAACAGGGCTAGATCACGGCAACGACACTTGTATGAGACCAACATTTTTACTTCCAATGTAGTGCAACCCACTGGAAAACACAACTTGTCTAGAGCAAACATAATCAAGTGTAGTTGAATTGTTGGTCATAGATTCAAATGTTAAAAGGGATATTATATGTAGGATAACATGTGTCCTTTCGGTCACTGTTCACTCACTGTCTTTCGAAATAAAAGCCCTCTCATTTGTTCTCTTAGAAGGCTCACAATTAGGCAAACACATTCTGCTACCAAATAAAATTTGCAAATGTCCAGTTACACGTCTTTAGCAGAAACGATGCAACGCACACACACGCACACACACGACATGAACAAACAAAGTACATACACCCATCAACAGAATTTGGTCTTCTATTCGGGACTTGAGTAAGACATTACCATCACTCTCACAGTTCATCTCTGTCCCTCCCTGAAGGGGACTCAAGATCTCCTTCCTAACCTCTTCCCATCTGTCGGCAAATACCGCTTTGCTATTGTTTCACGTAAGTATCATACAAAATTATTCCAGTCACGATTAACTGTGGTGAGAAAACAAAACAAATGTAATAGAGGACATCTCGTCCACGTCTGTCCACATCAGGTCCTCCAGCAGTCCTCCACAGGTGGACGCGGATTGGATTCCTTGTGATGTCCCCAGCCTGTTGTAAACCGGGCAGCCAATGGGAAGGGTCCCCTGGCCAGAAGCCCCGCCTCGCGATGCCGAGTGAATCCGGTGCCGGCGGGGGGGCCCTTCCTAGCGCCCCTTGTTCTTTTTGGCGTTGGCCTAGAAGCAGAGGAAGAGAGAGATGGTTAGCTCCGTACAAAATCAAAATCCATGGAGTTTTATTAGCCGGTCTCCTACTGACGTGGGATTAGAGCCGTGGCCTAATGGCCTGGGAGCTGGGCTT